>JACEGR010001630.1:0-158981 GCA_014170235.1 Listronotus bonariensis | reverse complement strand
TATATATATATATATATATATATATATATATATATATATATATATGTATATATATAGGGTCAGTCGGGAGGAACGCACCAAACTCCAGGAGTGTATTGTACACGTAAAAATAATTTTAAAAAATCCCTATGTTCTTATTCGATTCTCATTTGTTTTCAAAATATCGCGTAAATAAAATGTTATAAAGTTTACCGCTTTTTATCACAAATGATAAGTACCGGTTGTTTGGTCCGTTTTGTTGTTCAGACATTTGTCTGTATTGTCAGAAATTTTGTTTTTTTGTTTCTTTGTAATTCATATTTTGAAAACAAATGAAAATCTAATAAGAATATATTGATTTTTTAAAATTATTTTTACCTGTACAATACACTCCTGGAGTTTGGTGTGTTCCTCCCGACTCACCCTGTATATATATATATATATATATATATATATATATATATATATATATATATATATATTATATTAGTGCATTTTAGCCCATCATGTTGGTTAATCTAATACCTAATCATGCAATTTTGTCACGTTGACAGTGCTTTTTGACGTTGATTTTATCGATTTTATTGTTTGTTTATTTATCAGTTTCAAACTAGATAAAAAGATAATAACCAAAAACATATTTAAAAAAAGAGTGCCATCTGGGAACCAATGATTTCAGGACCAATGTTTATATAAACTATTCTTCATATCTTCCAATGTAGAATCTGCTTCTAAATTTACTTAACAGCATTCTATAACACCCCGTATATTTTATTGATTTAGGTTTTTAAATATTATACAATGAACTGCATATTTTTTGGTAAATTCCGTATATTATGCAGTTCCGTATTAACCATTAGGCTGAGAGGGCACCATGAAAAATAGGTGCCAGACAGACAGGGGAGTAATAGGCGCTAGACAGGGGAGTTTTTAAAAAGTTTAGGTCGGGTGGGGATTTTTGGTGACTAACTTCTCTGTGAATAAGTGGCTTTGGAATGAAATAGGCGAGAAAAGGAGGGAATGATTTTTTTTTGGTCATCAAATTTTATTTCCGGTGATGAAGTAAGGCGCCTGGCTCTCAAAATAGGCGCTACGGAGGAAAGGACCTTTTTTTTGCTTTTAAAAATTTTTTGGTGGGAAATAGGCGCTCCGGGAATTCTAGCCTAGGGCGCTTCCAACAGTTAATACGGCCCTGATACTATGATAATTTTCAAGTACATAATACAGCGTTTAAAAGTACATGTTTTTTTTTAATGACAAAAATAGTGTAATTTCAACACAATGTTTAACACTGTAACGTAGAATGGCAAAAAAATGTAATTAATGTACCCGTATACCTTATTAATTTTTTAATATTTCACCAGCAAATACAAGTAGTTGCACATAAAAAGCAAAATATGTTGAAATAGGCAGCCAAGGACTTATTAATAATTATTAACTCCATATCTTAAAAATTCTTTTACAGTTTTATGACAACTTTTGCAAGCTGCAATAATACAAATAAAAATAATATTAAACGAGCCATTTATACAATCTTATCAAAAGTGCTAAATAGTACCCGTTTTTACTATTAAAATATGCAGTGCGGTTATGGCCTATATCGCTTAAAATTATAAAACTAAGTACTAAGTACCCTTACCTATCGCTATATTGTACAAAAACTGTGGCCATCTGGATCTTTATTCTTTTTAAATGAAGTCATTTAGTTGGTACTTGAGTATTTTAAAAGAGTCAATATTGATAATAATTGAATCGAAATGACCCGTATATGTGGAATATTTAAATGCCATTTAGGTGTAAAATCTCTTAGTTATTGCAGTTACTGGGCTGAAGACAACTACTTAGCTTGTTTACCGCAAATATATAAAAAACTGTGCAACAAAAAACGCTTTTTGTGAAAATTAAAGAAGTGGTATCAACGATATTATTATATTTTTGAATTTTGCGCCCTATATTTAAAAAATCAAGATACTTAGGACATATAATAAGTTTTTATTACCATTTTACCTAAAGAGTTCAACTCGTAATGATTAACATCTTATACTGAAACACCCTGTATAAGGCAAAACTTGGCTGCTGAGGGCTTAAGTAGCTATAACGTAGTTAGCTTATTATTTGAAGTCGGGATTTTATATCTACTGTAAAAAAATAGTACAGTTTTTTTATCAAAAAATAATCCAAAATTGATTGGTTAGCCTAGTCAGTTCATAAAAAATAATTTTCACAAAAATATATTATTAACAATATTCCAAATAAAACAACATTTTCAATCGATGCAAATTATTTCTTAAATTTTTTTCATGACTATATCAAAAAAAAAACAAAATTATTTTTTTTAATATGAAATAAAGCACAAATATGCCCCTGCTTATTTATCATTGATGACCCTGTATATACGCAAAATATGTAAATATTGTACCCTTATAATTTAAAATTATCATACAAATACATAATAACGTAACATGACATATCAAACACACATAAAAAATTAAGAATATTGTTGGAACAGGCAGTCAAATAGTACCAGTTATCATAATCTGCATATTCTCTAACATCATTTACATTTTTCTGATGACTGTGCAAGCTGCACTTAAAGGCTAAAGATATAAAACACAAACAAATTTGCAGTTGTTCAAAGGCTACTATCCAGGGCCGTATTATTCATTAGCATAGGCGCAATTGGGGGAGCTAGGGGCTTTGCCCCTTCAAAAAGTAAATTAGACAAAATTAGCCCCTCCAAGATTGCCAGTATCCAAACCGAAACTTATGTGACTAAATCCTAAAAGCGAAAAGGGAAAGCGATTTTTATGTCAATAGCGCCACTTTTACCTCACTGTAGGTCATTTTTATGGCAGTAATGACACATAAATCCCTTTATCTTTCCCCTTATTTTTTTGCAAAGTCTCGAAGCTTCCTCATACGTTTCGGGACTACCAAGACTCCAGCCCCCTAAAAACCGAAGCAAATTTCGCTTATGCCCATTAGGCTGACTAGGCTACAGTCTACGGCGCCATGAAAAAATAGGCACCAGACAGGGGAGTTTTTAAAAAAGTTTGAAAGGTTAAGGAGGTTTTTTTTTTGATTAATATCTCTGTTAATAAGGTGCTTTGGAATGAAATAGCCGGAAAAAGGAGGGAATGGCCTTTTTTTGCTCTTTAATAATGTGTTGGTGAAAAATAGGCGCTCCGAGAATTCTAGCCACTGGCTTAATACGTTCCTGCTACTATCACCTAGTTTGATCATAAAGCTTTATGCATTACATTGCAACAAAGTCTACTGTAAATATGTTACATCTGTTTTAATATTACCTTTTAATTAAGTCATTTCGGTAGCGACTAACTACTTTTAAAGAATCAATATCGAAAATCATTGAATCTGAATGACCCGCATGTCATACACTTTTTTTGGTATTATGTGTCTGTTAGCATACCAAGTGATTTTTTAACAAGGTTTATGTATATTTTTCAAAGATGCATAAACCTTGTATACAGGGTGTTACAGAACTATGGGATCAAACTTGTTGCTTCCTTACTGAGATACATATACCGGGTGTTGCTCCGTCGAGCGGGACATAGGGAATCCCATGTAAATTTTGAAGTAGTCAAATATTGGCTCCCCTAATTATTTTAGAAAAAAATATGTTATTAGGATTTATTGAAGAGCACAGTAAGTTCCACCCAAAATGAAAATTTGAGCATTTTTCAACCAACCAGTAAAGAGTAAACTGCTTAATACTTCTACAACGTAGTATCGCATTATGCACCCTGTACTCTAGAAATCAATAATAAAAACACCATATCGATTTATCAGTGACAATTTAGATCATTAATTTATAATGTCATTGCCAAAACTGAACAATTTCATACGGGAATTTCAAAAAGAATCCTCGCATTTCATTTTAGCTTGCAGCTAATTCCAACACATGCACTCACAGTTACGCAAGACATTAAAACAAATTTTTCTACATTTAGAAATCAATTTATGACGAAAATATCAGGATTTTATCAAATGCTCAAATATTCCTCCAATTACTGCCAGACAATATCCCAAACGATTATAAAAACCATTTTTTACTTTGACTAGTTGGTACATCGATATTCTGGCACATTCAGCGGAACTAGCATTCCTTGGCTAAACTAAATTTTCATATTTTTTATTGGTAGCTTAGTTTTTAAATGTCCCCATAGAAAAAATCGTTTGGCGAAAGATCACGTCGATTTTCTTCACATTTGCAAATATTGATTACTGTGCCTGTAGTTTCAAATTTTTTATCATCCGTTCTATTGTCGATTTACTTGGTATTGGCCTATTGGCAAAATATGCTGCAAACATGTCCGCTACTCTTCGATAACTATTTCCCTGGTAAAACCATTTTATAATAGTGATTTTTTCTTGATTTAAGTAGTTTATTATTTAAAAATAATGTCACATTGATCTGACAACTTGAGAGTAAGAGGTTAAATATTTTTCTAGTATTTTATTATAAACTTCTAATAATACAAGGCGCGTAAGAAGATAGGAGATTCGTAACTTATTTTAGCATTTATCTCTTAGCTGGCGGACTGAGAAGAGCTGAAATTTGTACACTGGGTACAACTTTTCGTGCTCTTTAAAAAATCCTAATAGTATTTTCTTCTAAAATAATTAGGGGAGCCAATATTGGACCAATTCAAAATTTACATGGGATTCCCTATGTCCCGCTCGACGGAGCAACACCCGGTATACACAATAAACCAGAGCTGGCTGCAGTTTTAGAGGATTGCAATCCACCTCCAAGCTAATCTACTGAGATACAGGGCGTTAAAATTTAAGAAAAAGTCGGTTTTTTCCAAATATTTTTAATATGCTTAGGCCGATTTAAATAAAACTTGGTACATTTATTTAAAGTAATAAGGCGCTTATTAAGCCCTAACCAGATTGTTATTATTGGGTCCAGTGCCGTCTCAGTGGGCACCGCAACTTATATTATTAAGAAAAAAGTACGCCACTGTTTTTGTTAAACGTTTTTATTTTTTTATAATTAAACAAATAATAATAGAAATGTTTAAACTCTTGTACTTTTTTGTATCTACCTTCGTTTTCGAGAAAAATATTAAAGCCAAGATGATATAAAAAGCAAAAATTAAAATAAAACAATTATTTGCCTTAAATTAAATTAACAGTCGTGTATTTTATCGAAAATTGTCATTTTTTATTTACTAAGATCGGTATTCTTTATTTTTTAATTTTAGAATTTATTTTATGTTGTTTCAGGCTACTTTTTAGCAAGACTTATAGTGGCTTAAATTTTTTTCTCAAAAATAAAGCAAAATACAAAGAAAATACAACGGACTAAACAGTTGTACTATTGATTGCCTGATAAAAAAAAATATAAAAACGTCAAAAAAGTTAGTGGCGTACTTTTTTGCTCAATAATATAAGTTGTGGTGCCAACTGAGACGCCACTTGATCCAACGATAACAATATGGTAAGGGCTTAATAAACGCCTTATTACTTTAAATAAATGTACCAAATTTTATCCAAATCGGCCTAAGCATATTAAAAATATTTATAAAAATACTGATTTTTTTCTTAAATTTTAACGCCCTGTATCTCAGTAAGGAAGCAACTCTGGACATATATGTTTCTTGGAACTTTTTCATAAAAAAAACATAAGGAATCATACCTTAAAGTTTTATCCATTGTTCTGGTTAGTTCTGGTTAGTTCTGGTTAGTTTGGTTAGTTCTGGTTAGTTCTGGTTAGTTCTGGTTAGTTCTGGTTAGTTCTGGTTAGTTCTGGTTAGTTCTGGTTAGTTCTGGTTAGTTCTGGTTAGTTCTGGTTAGTATATGTATAAGGTACTCTATTCAAAATATGGTTTTACACCTATATTTTATAATACAGCTCATTTCTTTATTTATCTTTAACAAAAATAGTGAGATTAAGCTGAAATTTAGAGCAAATATACTTTATATTTGTCCTAATAAAGTTTTTTTTTGTAAATAAATATGCAGCCGTTATTAAGTATAAAAACTTACTAAAAAAATTTAACTCCCATTTTGATTTTTCTTCTTTTCATGAAAAAAGATTCGCTAACGGCTCATTTTTTTTCGTTTTTTTTTTCAACTTTTAATAAATACAATAAAAAATGTATACCTACTTGGATTTAAAAATTAAAAAAAAACACAAAATATTGACATTTTTCCGAATACTAGTACCTTGTGTTACTAAAGCGACTTACAGACGATCAATAAATATTGTACAATATTATTGATCGTTTGTGGTTTATATTGAGAGCTTGTACAATATATTGTGTCAATCAAAAACATTTTGATTGTTATTATGCAATAGTGATTTATTGTGCCGTTTGTGGGTAATATTGCACAATTATTTCAGTTTTTAAATATAAAAGAGTATTTGTTTTACAAAAACAACTACACAAATAGGGGTTCAAAAGCAATAGAGAAAGAAATAAAGGTTTTTTTATTTTCAAACATGTTTCAAGCAGCTACTTTTTTCTTATCCATGTTTTTACCGGTAGTTACAAAACAAAACTAGTTATTGTGCAATATATTAAATATGGTCTTTGCATAAATATATTGCACTGTTTGAGGACGACTAGCAATATTACTGTACAATATTTTGCCCAATAATATTGATCGTCTGAGGGCCCCTTTACATCAAAAAATGTTTAATATTTATAAAAATTATAATTTTGAAGAATGTTTAAATATTTTGAATAGTAAAATAACATTGTTTAATGTAAACTTGGATCACAGGTACACAGTGTATCCTAGGATGGTTTTTTTAATCTTTTGACATACCACGAAGACATATTCCTAAATACCAGAGTACCGTGGGTGTCAAGTTATTAGATGTTTAACCCATCGTTCCACCTGTTCCGTCAACGTTGTCCAAGCACTGAAACATGCAATTATGCATTTCACAGCACCTATTAGACAACGCGGTAGTGCCACCACGGTCGTTATTTTTAAATAACTACTACCTAAATATGTCTCCCCGCTGGGAATTGAACCGGCGACCTCTGGCTTCGAAGATCAAAGCTCTGTCCACTGCGCCACGGAGGACACAAACAACTTGTTCACATTTTAAATGTCTATACCTCCTCCACTTCTTACCCCAAAAAATGATTCCAAAACCAACTTGTACTAACCAGAACTAACCATCAAGTTTTTCTCCCCGTTATAAAGACTTCACAAAACAATTCCACCAGCAGAATATATGGACACAACTCACATCCCCTTTAACGGGAATCCCTGCATATTATACCACCATCAAAAAGGTCCCCCAAAGAGCCCCACAGGATGGGTGTTACAAGAGGACAAATAGAACAAAAAACTTTTGGTCGCATGGTCCGAAACTAAGAAATACAAATCTTTAATCCGATTGGTGGTATACAGGGCGAGTTATAACTAAAAGTAAGAAAGATGACCGAGAGTAAAGTACTTTTATTTTCAAAAATACAACAAAATTGGCGTAAAAATTAAATTTTATGTTTAAATTTAAAGTTAAAACAATAACGCAAACAGAAAAGTTGTAAGCAAAATTTTTATTTGCAATCAGGTATTCCGCCTTATTAGTCAATAATGAAATAACTTAATACAAAATGTGACATAGTTAATTTTACATTATTTAAATTTTTATTTTAAAAACGTCAATTAATAAAATTTCTCATGCGCCTACGTAAAATAAGCAACGATGGCTGTAGCTTGCACGGAGTGTACTTTAGAAAACATTTTTATAAAAAAATGACCTTAAATTTTTGCCTTTAAAATATTTGTAGTGAAATTTGAAACATCCTGTATATAATATCACAAGTACAAATCCGGTGGCTTATGCTGAGGACTAATACTATAATTATTCTTTCAAAACATACCAATTTTCTGCGGAAGACCGAGCAATCAAAAGAACCAATACGCATATTATCTCCGGAAATTTCTCATAGTCATTTACGACTTGGAAATTAATATTTCCATCTACTGCGGTTTTATATAGGTAATTATTTTCTTTGAAATAATAATAACAGTATTTAGACAACATCAACTTAAACATTAGCAGGTTTTTATTGTTTTATTTTCTTATAATTATTGGTAAAATATTCTGTAGAATTATGAGACAAAGCATACAACAATTCTTAATATTGCGACTTAGTATTTTTGAAATATACATATATGCCACTTTACCTCACTGGGGCAAATGTACCATATGGAACTATCTTCTTGGGACCATGAGACCGGATGACCATCAAAACTAACTTCGCATTTTTAGGACCAACTTAACTTATTTGACTAACTAAATTTAGTACGGGCATGCCCCTCACTAGGGGTAGCCCGTACGGGGTTTAACTACAACTTTAACTTTATACTTGACTTCACTAACTACTTCTTATCTAATCTTTCTCTAACTTCTTTTTCTCTCTTTAAATAATAAATTTTCCAGTGTTTGTTTTGCATTTCTACGCGACCCAGTTTGTTTAATGTTTTTATTTTATTATTATAAAAGTAACCTAGAAAATTGTTTAATTTATACTTCTAAGAACTTGACACCTCACGTATATCTTTATTTAGCAAAATTCCCAATGTTAAGTAACCTAATTAAAATGTATACATATTTTAAAATTCCCAAAAATGTATATTTTTAAAATTCCCAAAATGTATACTTTTTTATACTAGGTGTTCACAATATCGTAACAAAATTATACTCGTATTGGGGTGCAATATTTTACCAGAACCAGATCTTTTAACGCAGCTCTAGATCACTAAATAATTTTTTAAATATAGCTAATTGGGTGGGTAATAAAATTAACTATTTTTATTAGGACTTCTAACATTAAAAAATTGGTTTCTTGTTACCTCCAGAAGATGCTCGATTAGCTCCTTATTTTAATAAAAAGATCCTTCCTATGACAGTTTGCATATTTTTCTCAGTCCCATAAAACAAAATCATAGACTCTTTGTTGGACCTCCGAACAGTGCGGACGTCGCGTAGAAGACTACAGAGTTTTTCCCGGTGTGACGGTTGGAGGAGCTTTACGGGCGTTTTTACCCTTGGGGATCGAGTAAAGATTTACGGTAAATTGACGGCATGTTTCTTCTGGAGCTTCCTATAAGCTGATGTGTTTTAAGTTTTGGTATTGTGCACGTGTTTTCGTAACGGCCGGGGACGGTGGCGCCCTCCGCTTAAAGCGTCAGTTTTGACAGTGACTAGTTATACGTAATACCAGTAGCAGTACTTGGTTTGACAGCTGTAAATATATGCATTGCATTAATATTTGATTATTTTGCATATTTTGGAATTTCAGGGAGCCACGAGCTCGACAATCCAGATTTTCCACTGATGAAGCCTTAAAAAGCATAATCCGGAAGAAGGGGAGCTGGCGAATTGAATCAGAAGGGACCAGAGCCAAGAACAAATAAAAAAAACTTATAAATTTGTTATTTATATAGTAAAACTCTAAACAAGGTTTTTCTTGTAAAAAATTGAACGCTCTACAAAAAAGGCTTCGTATAAATTTTTAATAAATCTAACCAACAAAACGATATTTAAGGTCAAAATTAAAAAAAAATGTTTTTTTTTTAATTTTGTAACTATAGGTTTAATAAAGTTTTTTTAATATTCTGAAAATATTTAAAATTTAACATTTGCTGTTTTTGAAAAAAAACCTTCTAATTTTAAAAATAATTTTTAAAAGTAATATATATATATATATATATATATATATATATATATATATATATATATATATATATATATATATATATATATATATATATATATATATCTTTGTGGCTTGGTGGTATGCAATTAAGTGCATTTTATTAGTATTTTTTAAACTAAATAAGATAAAAAAAAGAAGAGTTAAGAATGTTGCTTCATCTACATAAAATATAAAACTTTCAAAAATTCAGACGCCATTGTCAAGTGAGAGCCAAATTAGCTTCTAAATGCTGCGAAAACTACTGTTAAATTTTATGTAAATTTGTTAAGAAATATTTTGGATACTAATATAAATTTGTTTTTTTTTTAAACCCCTTTATCTAGAAAGAAATGCATTGCCGGACCCATGGTTATTTAAACTTGTTTACTATTTTAAGCTGTAGAAGCTGCACTTAAATTTTCTTAACAATAGTCTGTAACACCATGTATATTTCGGTGAATTCCATGTCTGAGTTCTTAGATATCGTCTTCTTTGACGCAAAAAGAGTCTACTACTCATCCTTTACTTATAAGCGGCCAAGTTTTGCAGAGCAAAGACACCTTCAATCTTGTGTGCGTCGCATTTGAGAATAACTTTAACTGGCATAAACACATTGTATTTATAGCCACGGCAGCCAAAAAGTATATTTTCCTTCTAATTTATATACATTGTATGTGTCCTAAATCCGACCTCCCTTGACATATTGTTCTCATATCTGGTGCATGGCTTCCCCCACAGCCCTTAGCATTCTTGATTCTATTTAAAGAAGGGCTGTTCGTCCCATTAATGATCCTTCACTTACAAAAAGGCTTTCCTCTCTTGCCCTTTGACGTGCTGGGTGGGATTTATCGCACCTTTATAGATACTTTTACGGCTTCTGCTCCGACGAATTGTCCAGTATAATTTCTTCACTTACGGTTCCCAAAAGAGAAACTCTTGGTGTGTTCTATCGCCTATTAAATTTTCCCGATTAAAATCTGAAACACCCTGTATAATAATCACATCAAAAAATACACAAAAGACACATTTTAGGACAATGGATCTGCCTGGTAGCGTATCTGTGGCCAAAAGGCACTAATCGAAAAAGTAAAAAAACCGTCCAGAGGTATTGACCGAAGTTGCATATTGACCAAATTTCAAACCAAACAACAACGTACAGCCCAATTGTCATAGCTTAAAACGAACAATAGCCATATTTTGTGCAATTTTATCTTTACTTTTTGTTTGACCCCTGTATTTTATAGAAATGGCCATTTACCAATAAAGTGGTTAAGTAATAAAAAAGAACCAGAAAATAAGCTTTTAGAATGTGAAAATTGATGTTACTTTACTAATGACCTATAATTAAATGCGAAAAAAAATTATTACCGGAATCACACACCTCTAAACTTTTTGTAATTTTGCATCTGTTCATTGACCACCCTGTATACCATAAACATTTGATTATTTTTTAAAAATCATTTTGCGCCATGACATCTAGACGAAATGGGCTTTAACATACCGAAATCCGCAGCTTAAAATATTTTTTATTTCCAAAGTTACTACAAGTTAAATATGGTGCTAAAAATTTCTTGTCCCGATTTTTTTGGCGAGCACTTTATTTAGCCATCGTCAGAATTTCTGTCTGACATAAATATCATGCAGTAAATGACAAATGTAAAACTACCGTTAGTATTTTGGCTTTTAGCCTTCGTGGATTGTGCAAAGATTTAAAAAAAATGAAAATCACAGCTGCGCTTCCACTGCAGCAAGAAAAGTTGTACGGAGAAAAACTTATAGGATGTCAGACATGTTACAACCTGCCATTATAATGTCTATTTCGACATTCTCAATAAATTAAAACGAAATAAAATCTAACGGAAGAAGAAAGATCCTCTTTAATTAATAACACAAAAAAGCAATAAAATCGGAATCAGATAAATTTAATGTAAAAAAATCAAATCCTTATTCTCACGGTCAATCGGTCAGATAATTATTATCGAAGATTTCTCTGAATGTTGTAATTTTAACCAAACACGTCAATAAATTGTGCACGTGTTTCAAAACTACTTGTTATTTTTATCGAGATTGTTTGGTATCTGAAGGTAACAATAACTATTAATTGATGGAACGCGATTATTATTGTTATTAAATTTACACATTTTTTATATAAAGTTGTTATATCATCTAAGCTCCGTCCATATACTTAAAAATATACTGGGTGATAGAGTAAAGTAAACACCTGTTTGTTTACAGTACATATTCTACACTACTCAAAAGAATTATCGCATATGTTCGATTAATTTTTAATCGCCCGGTATGATATGCTGTTGAAAGGAAGTAGTTAAATTTATGATTATAAAATATCAGAAATGGGTAAGGGTATAAATTATTCACAAAGGAGATTTCTTCCTTTTAACAGTAGGTACATTATATAGGGCGATTAAAAATTATTCATTTTTTTCAAACTTTTTTACCCACCCCGTAGGATGTATTGCACACAGTAAATAACAACGGTTACGATAAACTTATAGCTCCAGCTTTCCTTAACATTTTGTTTTTTTAATTATCTTGATAACTAAATAATTAAAAGAGATATGGCCATTTAAATGAAAGCATTTTTGTATTGAAGCTTATGGAAGAAATCAAGCATATGCGATAATTCTTTTGAGGAGTGTATTTCAATTTTTTTTCTTGGTTTTGGTCCCTTCAGGTCCAATCCACCACTCTCCCCCTTCCGGACTATGCTTTCCAGGGCTTCGTCGGCGGAAAGTCTGGATAATCGAGCTCGTAGCTCCCAGAAATTCCAAAAGAAAACAAATAATTCCACAATCGATGCAATGCATAAATTGTCGACTGTCAAACCAAGATCTGCTACTGGTGTTACGTATAAGCTTCACTTTCACTACTGACAGTTCCCATGGTACGCCCATCTATTTCCCGCCATTTGAGAAATACCTCGTGTTCACCACCAAACAGGATACCATCAGCTTATAGGAATCTTCGCTCACAGCGCTTAGATCCAGAAGAAAGATGCCGTCAATTTAGCGTGAATCTTTCCTTGATCCCCGAAGGTAAAAAACGATCGTACGACACCTCTAGCCGCCACTCCGGGAAGAACTTTGTAGTCCTGTACGCACGTCCGCACTGTTCGGAGGTCAAACAAAGAGTTACAGTATATTTTATAAATTGTATTAGTGCGGGAGGTATAGTGTATCTCAAAGTATATCGCTTGGGCTTTTGACGGCAGTACTCCAATATACCTGCCGACAGCAATAAAACAGCGGATCAGTAGGTATTAAAGGGCAGAACATTAGGGACGGACTCTAATAATATAAAGATTTATAAATTATTGTTTATTTTAGTAGGTATAATCTTAAAATTACATTATGCAAAGTTTCAATAATTATAAATGAATTTATAACTATATTATCTACACGTACTTACATTTTTATCTAAATATCTAAATCTAATTCGGTTTCACTATCAGAATCATCGTTGAGATTAATTACAATACGATTTATGTTGTTTTGTACAGAAATGTAAGAGTCCTCAATTTTTATAATGTGCTGTACTGAATTTTTCCATCTCTCAACTGGTATATTAGTAATTACATTTTTTATCAAATTTACAACACTGGGACTTAAAGTAGGTGTAACATTTTCTGCTCTAATCTTTGATTTTACTTGGTTCCACAAATGTTCTATGGGATTAAACAAACAGTGATACGGAGGAAGACGTAAGACAGTATGCCCAGCCTGTTCAGCCAAATTGTCACATACATATTGTTGCATATGAATTTAGGACTTCCAAAAGTTGCGCTTTTTGTAACTGAATTCAAAATAAATATAATTTTCTAACAAATATTCCTGGATTTCAGTTTTTGAACTTAATGAAGCTGGTGCTTTGTGTAGCAGACGGCTGTGGTAGCTTGCGTTATCCATGACAATAACACTGCTGTTTGGAATATTTTTTAAAAGATAATTTTGAAACCAGTTTTCAAAAAGTTCTACGCTTGTATCCTCGTGATAATCCAAGCTAGAATCCTTAATATTCTTTGCAGACAACAGCAAGCAGTTTGGGACAAATCCGTCTTCTGAACCAGCGTGTATTATGGTAATGCGTTTTCCTTTATTTGAAGGTGCTTTCGTCTTACAGTTTTGACTGGAATCCACCCATCCTTTGGATACTGTGTCGTGTGTATCGAACCATGTTTCATCAAGGTAAATTATGGTTCTGTTTTCTAACCTATATCTTTTAATTTCTTGAAGGTAATTAAATCTCCAAGTGAGTAATCTGTGCGATTCTACTACTACTTGTCTTTTGTCTATTTTGCGGTATTTTACAAACAACTCTATGGAGGGTGGCACGGCTAATATTTATATTAGTTTTGTCTTCCTCTAGCTTCTTTTTCAGTTTATCCAAGGTAGGAACAACTCCGCTTTCATAAAGACAATATATTTTCCTTCTTAGTTGGTCTTGATCACTATTGTCTATACGGTGAGATCGAAAAATAATACGCTTTTTTCTTTTGTTCAATTCTTCACTATTAATAATATCCCTTATCGACGATATTGGAGATTTTGTAAGTAGACAGGTTTCTTTTAAAGCTTCTTGTTTAATAAGTCCCCTACTGATAAAAATTTCATACACATTTTTTACAACCTGTTTTGCATCTAATGACAAATGATTTCGACGCTACATACTTATATGTATTCTCGTAAAATGACTTTTTCGAAACGCACAGTAAACACGGTTACTCAACACTACAACTAAAATATTTATATAAATGGTCAAGAGATATTTATACCTTGCCCACCCCTGTCATTATGAACTCATAGGTTTGCCCAATAACAATAGGTCATAAAATCATTAAAGGTTTATTGGGGTATTGTCCGTCATAAGCCAAAGCGATATACTTTGAGATACACTATAGCAACGCGGGAAAACAAGAATTTTAGGTTGGCCGATTTTTTGATATGCTGTTCTCCCTCCTCTATCGGGTAGATTTCTGGCTGGCGGTAGCGGTTACGTTCTCGCCCAGATTTTCACCTTAACGTTTAGAGCTGTCATTTAAGGAGTATCTAAAATATTTGACTGAACCGTGACCAAACTTTTTATTCTGTAAATAACCTGGTATTTTTCTCTACAAATATTTTACACTGTGGTAACAGCACATTTGTCTTTTTGTAACCATTTTTTTACACCCAGGAAGTGTGCAACTGGCGGTGGAAAATATCTGATGTCATTGAATGCAACGATTCCATGCAATCTCGCAAGAAGTACTAAATCTTCGCCTATACTATATTGTTTTTTCTCTTCCTCTTACTACGACTGTTTATTTCATAAAGACAATAAACATAAAAAGTATTGTTGCATAAGTTCTGTTATAAAGCGACTGTATGTTTTTTTGTATTAGACTATGAAGAGTATAGAAGCCATTTTTAAATAGATAATAATTAGCTGATCTGTACATGTATATGTGTATATTTAATTTGTTTTGTGATTCTATAATGAAAATCGTCTTAGTTTTTAAACTAGGGGTTGTTAAAAATTATAAATAAATATTGTTTTTTATAATAACTTATATACCAATTCAGATATTAAAAAAATATATATAAACGCACCCAATGCACCAGAAGACATTTTTTGCCATACAAGAAAAATAAATTAAAAATATCGTTTATAAGGGGTACTTGTATGTCAAAAAATGTCTTCTGGTAAAAACGGTGCGTCTCCCTAATTAAAAAAAATATATATCTGAATAGTTATTGAAGTTATTATAACAGAAAACAATATTTTTAAAAATGTTTACCACTCCGTACCTTAAAAACTAAGGCATTTAGGACATATGTTTAAAAAAGTTTTTTTTCTAATTTTTATTGTAGAATCACCCCTTAAAGTTTGTCGGTTAAGTTACTAGCTATATTTTTTATATCGTATCTCATATACAGGGTCGCCCAATAGTCCTATCAAGTCCAATATTTTTGTTAATCAACGAAATCTGATAAAAAAATTACATAGAAGTTGTAGGGTTAAAAAAATTGTTGTTAAAATTGTAACCCCATTCACATAAATAACATGCATAAGTACATACATTATCAGATTCGGCATAGTAAGTATAAGGTATTTAGGATTTTTAAAGAATTTAGACCAAAAATAAATAATTTTCCAAAATTAACCAATATATTTAAACAGAAACTTCTGTATATTTTTCAATATTTCCAAAACTTAATCTTCTTGTCTTAAAACAATGTAGTATAAGCAATGGTTATTTTTAAAAATAACGCAACAAAAAAATTTCCTTCATCCAACTTTACATAAAAAAGTCAACAAAGCTGTAGCTAGGAAATGTATTTTTACCCTAAGTACTGTATTCATAAAAGTAGCTATTTAGTTTCAAAATAATATTACCACTTTCCCTTCTTTTACTTTGTTCACTGGTCGGGTCTCAAAAGAATACAGCCGGGTAGCTTTCCAGTGACGAAAATTATTGTGCTTCACGCTCCAGGGCTTGAAGCTCTTGATCTGCTATAAAAGTTAGTCACTGGAACGCATTCTTAGACAAGAAAAGAGAGATAACTTTAAGAAATTTTAAAATTTCGTTTTTTAAATCTTCTTGGTTTTATATTAATAATCTTTTTTATTATCTAATTCCATTTTAAACAAATAATTTTAAAAAATCCATCCTTAACCATAAAAACACGTTTGAAGCATAAAAACCAAAAGAGGGGCTGGTGCATGAGGGGCAACGGGAAAGAAAAACGGAGTAGTTCAGGTGCATAACACCTTCCGCACTGGAACGCCATCAAGTGGAACGAAATGCTCCTAAGCTATTCGGGAGCGCTCTATTTGCGTCACTGGAAAGCCCCTCCGGTATTCGAATCATTTTGTCAGTCTATTAGATTTAATAGTCAAAAGTACTCTCGCCTACTATGATCGTTAATAACATAAGCAATGGCAAAAGGACAAAAAGAGTAGGATGATGCTCTCCTCTTAACACTGTGTGCAATGACTCAGTCTGTATTTTTTTGTTTAGAAATAATGACTGTAATTAATTTACAATAAGTTATAAAGTTGGTGCAATATTAAAACTAACAATTATTCATTTAGAATAAATAAATCCTAGAGGATAACCTGTTCTCAGCAAATAAGTATGTTTTTTCTTTGATCGGCCGGAAATCTACATATTTCAAATACGTTTTCTCACCTCCAAAATTCCTGTAGGTAGAGGGCGTTGCTTGGCAATGTACTTTTCTGGCCATTACCAAGAATTTTTTTTCGGGCGAATACCTATTCCTATGCTTTCAATATTGACTGATAACGTTTGTCTAAGTCCAAGATTAGTTTATATTTATAAGGTTACGACATATCCCCAACTTTTAGGCGGTTCGAGGTCGGGGACGCAAGGAAGGGCACTCCACAGAGAAAAGTTGGCAAGACTGGGTAAAATCAAAGCTGATGTTATTGATGATTATCCAGTGGCGTCTAGAATTTGCGCATTTCATTTTGCATTGTTTTGGAAGTGATATTTGTTGAAAAATGTAATTCCAAATGTTGTTAATTTAAAGTAAAAGAATTTAGAACCTAATAATCATTAAAAACTGTTGTGTAAACGGTTGTTCTACTAATACAATAAACTGTATATCTCCGGCACTGAACAACATGGCCGAAAAATGGGAGATGTGACGTCATAACACGTCAAAGCAATATGGCCGAATGTCGTGACCTTATATAGACCGACTTTGGTTTAAGTCAATCAACAATACATGACAATGTGATTCCAAAGTAACGTATTTCACCAAGACCTAATAATTATAATGCTTATATTTATTAAACTAAAAAATCGTTATTTTTGTACCAAGGGCGTAAAATTGCGCTTTTACGCCAGCGGCTAAAAGTTGTTGCCCGAGCTCCGCGAGGGCAACAATCAGCTGTAGGCTTTACTCCAGAGGTGCAAACAATATTTTTGTATGATTAAAATTAATATACAAGCACTCTCTCAAAAAAGATAAAAATACATATATTTTTTGTTATTTAGTTACCCTAAAAAATATATTTTTAGGGTATAAGCGTTAAAAGAATTACCCTATAATATTTTTTTTTTTCACCCTTTCGGGGTCATCCAACCCAGGTCCGACGACCGCCCCCTAGGTGGTGCACTGCAGCCTGAAGGCTTATTGTACCTTGACCCCTACTCCTTCTCATTCACACACCATTCATTCCATAACTTGGATGGTTGTTGCTCGGTCCGCATCCCCAAGCAGAACACCGTGTGCCGCTGCCCGAAACACCGCTGTCGCCGGACACCCATCCAAATTATGGGCGCGCATTTCACTGCTTAACTCCGGTGATCGACGCTCGCCGATACAACCGAAGCCGCCACAAGCGCGCCTACCCTATAATATACTGGGAGATTTAAATTTTCAAAATGCTTTTTGGGTATAAAAAAATCGGTTATTAATTATTTTTTAACTATCTATTTAAATGGGGTAAAAAACTTTTAATTTTTTTAAAAATAAATCGTTACATTTTGTGTTACAACTTACATATTTTATGCATATAAAAGTCAAATTTAAATTAAAAAAACATTTATTTTAATTTACACCTAATTTTTCCAAGTAATAATAAGCGATAAAAAAGTTGTATCAACTTTTTTAAGTACTTTTCTATGCTTTTTAATTAAGTTTTTTCATAAATGTTTTTTTTCAATTTTCAAAATAAAATTTTCGGTATTTTTGGCTTTTGGCATTTTTAAAATAACCTATTTTCTAAATAATAAAAATAACAAAAATTACAGATATAGGTAAGTCCATCTAACACTGTATTTTGATTTTCCTTCATGTTATTTTTAATTATATACTATTTTCTTGAATGGGACAGAGATCTACATATTTTAAAAACGTTTTCATACCTTTAAAATGCAATATTGCTGAAGGTAGTCAGAAAAATGCTATGCCCGGCCATAGCCCGAAATTAGCGATTTAGATTTAGTACTTTTTGAGCATAACTTACTTAACTACTATGACGTTTGATTGTTATTTTAATGACTGATTATGTTTCGTGGCTTTATATAAAATTATTCGGATCACTGACTGTTAACCTTTCTTTGTGTTATTTAAGTTGTTAAACAATAATGCCTAATCAAAATATTATTAGGTTTTCTCCAGAAAAAAATTAAAAAGTTTATTTAACATTTTAAGAAAATTATAACTTTTATACATTATGAAGAACTATTCTGCTCTTACACAATATAATAAAAGTTATGATTACTTTAAAAGAAATAAAATAATGAAATATTTAATATTAAGTTACTTACAATACAAAGGTTTCAATCTATAAACAAAGGTTTATTAGCACTCGGTTGACATTATTTTAATCCAATAAAATAAAATCTTAACAAGACGCCAGATGAGAACTGGGCCAATGGTTGCGCCTCAAAAATGTGTTTACCTAAAAACTTACTGATAAACTTGTTAGAAAACTGAAAAAATATTTAAAAATGATGGACATTTTAGAATTTGACATTACTTTTGAAAAAATTAACTGTTAAAAGATACACCTATTAGGTATTTTAACCAGATAAAAAGAATTGTAAAAAATGTTTAGCCATATAATTGTTTTCTGGGAGATTAAATTTAAACAAAATATAATTTGGCTTTTCTCCAGAATAAAATTAAAAAGTTTATTTAACCTTTTAAGAAAAATAACAGTAAGTTTTTAGGTAAACTGTTTACCTCATTTTTGGTAAACTATTTACCATATTTTTGAGACGCAACCTTTGGCCCAGTTCTTGTCTGGCGTCTTTTGTTTTTTTGTTTAAATTTAATCTCCCAGAAAGCAAATAAAGCATAAAATAATGCCTAATATTTATTCTAAAAAAATAATGGATATTTTCCAAAAGTGTTTGTTTCTAGCCAAGACACAAATCAAAAATCGGGTAAATTCTGTAAACATCCATCGCTCAAAAATATACTTTGGCTTTTCTACATGTTTTACAATACACTATTCTTAGACTTTATATTTAGGGTATTTTAAATATTTTTGTATTAAAAAAACGATAAAACTCTTATATTTTAATAAATGTTTCAACAGAAATTGATTAAAAGAAAGTAACATGTAATTAATTTTATGTTGGGACTACTACTACATTTCCTAAATATTTGCAATGTTCACTTTGACTGCAGTTTATCCTAAACTATGTTTTGAATAACAAATATCAATGAAATTTTAAGGTTATTTCATCACTTTCTTTTTGTCTAGAATGACAAAAAACTGGTGATTTAAGAAGCAAGCTGTCTAGAGAATTACTAAATAGGAGAAAATTTGACAAAATAGGGGAATTATGTAAAATATTAAAATCTTAACTGCACCTAAGTTGGGTTTTTTAAAAACTATAACTTTCATTTATTTTAATCCTAATGTTATAACAATAATTAAGTAATGCTACATTTGTTAAAAGTTGGTTGAAATTTCACAATTTGTGAAACCGAGTGTTCTTTTACACATTTAGTATAATTTAAAAAATACGGTGTTTTTTGGTGAGTTTAATATACTTTTTTGTAGAAAAAAAATAGGTAGTGACTTTATTTTGATCGTAACTTACTTATTTGCTATGCTAAATAAAAAAAAACTGAATATAAACTTTAAAAATATTCTATGTGTTTTTCTCAAAATATGCAGCATTTTTCCGTTATTTGACTTTAAATTTATTAAATTTTGCAATTTCCGAAAAAAGTTAACCATTAACACGCAATATATCGGTTCGTATTGGTCGTAGGAAAATTATATATTTTTTTAACCTATAATTTAGCCTTTCATAGTTTTTTTTTAAAATAAAATGCGTGAAGATTAGTTACTCGCAAAAAACCCATTGAAAACGACGCGTCGATTTTTTCACCGAAAATTACTATAAATTAGACAATCATCCTCTTCATAACTATGCACTTATGATTTAATTTTATAAAATTGTATGTGTAGTTACTTTTCTTAGAAATATTACTATAACAGTTTGAATTCCTTTTTAATTTCCTAGTCACCCTAACTTATTATCACTAATAATTTTAAATAAAATCATTAAATTTATTCACAAAATTGTCAAATTTGACACATGAACTAAAAGAAATAATGACGAAATCAAAGGTAACTTGACCGCTTGGTTCAGTTGATATCGCGTTTATTGTTACATTGCATAAATTGATATTTAAGGGATATTTTTCTTATTCTTCTGTCTTACAGCTGCTAACAAGCTGGTCTAACAGCTGACGTCATTATATTGTGAATTGAAAAAATAAAAGCGCTTACCGCCAATGACAAATGACATTAAAAAAATAATAGTATACACTTAAAATGATAACTCCAGCTTTAGCTGCTGTAAGACTGACGTCATTGATTTGTCAAAAAATGAAAGTGCTTACAGCTGCTGTAAGCAGCTAACAAAGAAAATATCCCGTTAAGTTTATTGTAGTAGGCAATCAAAATAAAACATTAATTAAAAAGGTGAAAAAAGCTTCGAAGTGATAAAGAAAAGGTACTTTTTTAGCATTTTTAACACGCTTTTATTAACTTGGGTTGTAACTATCTATCTGGCTGCCTATGTAACGGAATCTTTGAGCCTAATTTTAACCAACTTCCAGCTATTCGATTTCTTTGAAACTTTGCACACGTATTAAGGACCCATGACAATGCAATAATCTGCAAACAGTATCCCTTTATCTTTTTTTTAATCGCCAGGAAAAAAATTCCATTATATTATAAAAACAACACCTAGGATGCCATCTGTTGGAAAAATTTCAAACTTTGCTATTAAATGAAGAAGAAATTTTTAGTGGATTGCAAAATGTTGGCAACGGTCCAAACATTACCTGGATTGCCATCTGTTGGCAAAATTTGAAACTTTGCTACTTAATGAAGAAGAAATTTTTTAGTGAGTTGCAATCTTTTGCAAATTTTAAAATTTGCTACCATTGTCATTTCATAGGGGGCTGGTTATTTTCTTTTTGCTGCTTAATTAAATAGTATGTTCTAATTTACTGTTATTTTAAGAATTTTGTGCAATATAACGAACTAAAAAATGAAAAATAATTAATAGTTTAAAAAAACTAAAAAAACACGCTTTTATATGCAACCGAACTAAAAATTAAAAAATAATTTTTCATAAAAAAAATATTTTCACTTCATAGTAAAAAGCGTGGGGTGCATTTTACTATTTTTTCATAACTTTTCCATCATAGATATTGGCAAATATAATAATTATAACATTTAATATATTAAGCACCCCACGCTTTTTACTATGAAGTGAAAATATTTTTTTTATGAAAAATTATTTTTTAATTTTTAGTTCGGTTGCATATAAAAGCGTGTTTTTTAGTTTTTTTAAACTATTAATTATATTTAGTGTACTGGAATGAAGTACTTTATCTTTATGTTAACAATTAAAAAAACAGCATTTTTTAACGGTCGTGGAAAAAAAATCTAAACACATTTTTTTTTGCTTAGAATAACTTTTTAATTGATTTCTGTGGTTAAGATGTAAAAAAATACCCCTTAGGAAGGGGGGTTGGGGACAACCTTTAGGGTTTTGGCGCCATTCGGTTTGATATAGATTTTAATCCTTGGGCTATTTTCTACCTTCTGTTAAAATTTTAGGTTATTCCATGCAGGACCATAGAACTGGAAGGTTTTACCTGTTTTTAAGCTTTATTTCCTGATTAGAAATTTTTGAAAAACAACTGACCCAATATCTAAATAATTTAACTAAATATTAAAAACAAGAAACAAATATATTTTTTGAATACATATTTATGGACAAACATATTTTTTGATTTTATTTTTTTTTATTTTTTTTTATCTTTGGACAATCCACGAAGGATGAAAGCCTAAATACTAACGTACCGTGGGTGTCTTAAGTGAGGTAAGAGGGAGTTTGTTAACACGGGACTTAAAAACTTGAAGATTTGGGGGAAGGAAAGACCTCCGCTGGCAGTAGGTTCCACAGTCTAGAAACTCTAGGGATAAAAGAGCGAAAGAAATGGGAAGTTCGGGGCCTATCCAATTGAACCGTATAGGGATGCATACGCGAGGCACCACGAGTTTATCTGTTGGGAGCTACAAGAGGAGGGACTATACTGGGTAATTCGTCGGAGCAGAAGCCGTAAAAGTATCTATAGAAGAGCGATAGATCTCCCACAGGTCGACGATGGGCAAGAGAAGGAAGTCTTTGAGTAAGTAAAGGATCATTTATAAGACGAACAGCTCTTCTTTGAATGGCATCAAGAATGCTGAAGGTTGTAGGGGATGCCATTCCCCAGACATGAGAACAGTATTCCAGAGAGGGTCGAATTTGGGACACATACAAAATCTATAAGTTGGAAGAAGAAAAATAATTTTTGGCTCGGAAAAGAAATCCAAGCTTTTTGAAGCCGCGGTGGCTATAGATACAATGTGTTTATGCCAGTTAAGGTTATTCTCAAATGTAACGCCCACAAGGTTAAATGTGTCCCCGCTTTGCAAAACCTGGCCACTCATAAGCAAAAGGGTGAGCGTTTGATGATTTCTTTCGCGACAAGGAACATGATTGTGTTTTGGATGCATTAAATTGAACAAGATTTTTGGCGCCCCAATCCAATATCAAATTGAGATCCTGTGAAAGAGATATCTGCATCGCCCTGCGTTTGCTTTCCAAGTCGGGTTGAGAGATTGGTTTGAGAACCTGAAAAGTGGAGTGAAGGGTACTATCGTCAGCATAACTATGAATGGGATTGGTTGTGGAAGAAAGAAGGTCGTTGATGTGAAGAAGAAACAAAGTTGGTGCTAGTACTGAACCCTGAGGCACTCCAGCATTAATTTCGTGAAAGCTTGAAGCGTGGCCATCAATAATGACTGATATACGTCGATTAGAAAGATAACTGGAGAGCCAAGAGCAGAGTTTAGTTGGAAGACCGTAGGAGGGAAGTTTGTTAAGAAGTGCGTCCTGCCATACTTGGTCGAAAGCTTTAGATATATCAAGAGCAACGATCTGGGACTCACCTAGAAACTAATTGTAGATATGCGTCAAATACTTCTTAATTTAAGTGTTTTAGATTATAAAATATTATGGTTCTTATCCAATTTAGTATACTTACTAATATACATGACTGTGTTTGTTAAGATAATAATAATAAGCTAATTGTTTTTTACTAAAAATGGTAAAGTTTTATGGTATTTTTAAACAGAAACAATTCGACACACACGATAAAAAGTAATAATAGATTAGACTTGGCCAAGCGGTTATTGTTATAAGTACCTATCTAATAATAATAAAAGGGATCGAGAAACTGTTTATTATATTAGGTTTATTTTGCTTGCAAGATATTGAATACAAAAAAATTACTTAAAAATATTCTATATTGTATTTTAATACAAGTTTTTAAATATTTTTCTCACTAACTTAATAACAAAAACAGTGCGTGAACTAATATAGAGGTGGCTAAAGTAGCACTAAGACACCATTTCTTTTTTTTTTTCAAAATCTATCCAATAAATACATCTTATCAAACTAGCTTTGACAAAATATAACCTACTCATAATAACGAAAAAGTATAGGTAAATGCGAGGTAAGAGAATCTTTAAAAATTTATTATGTATACACAGGGTTATTTTAAGTTGGTACTTTCTTTTTAATACCGTATAAAATGCCAGAATTTAAAATTAAATTCAAATAAAATTATGCACGAAAAAAAATTCCTTTTTATCATAACTTTGCAATCAGTCCAGATATTTGCAAAATATTTGGTACATTTTTTTTTGACCATTACAGTACAGTTTTGGCTATAAAAATTCCAGTGGCGTTCAAACAAGTTTGTATTGAATTTTTTGAGGAAAAAATAGGACGCCACTGCTTTCTCTTCAAACCAATATTATTTTTAAAATACTTATTTGCTTTGGGGTAAATTTAGTATTAGTATTTAGTATTTTGATATTTTTGTCGTGCGACTAACGGTTTTTGTTTATAAAAATAAAAGTCATTTTGATGCATAGCAAAATCGTAAAGACAAATACTAACATTACTACAATTGTAATGCCATTAAAAAGCTTTTGCTCTTAGATAGCTATTACACAGCCAAAAATCTTACTTGGGAAAAAACACCCTATCAGAATTTAGCGATTTTCACATGCATTAAAAAGGCTTTTATTTTTAAAACGAGAACAGGTATTTTTTTACGATTCGTAAATTATGAATGGAAAGTTTGACAGCACGAGCTGTACGGCCAGTGCGGCAATCCCATGGATAAAAAAGACACTTCATCCATGTGTTACATACTATATTTTTTCCACGGCTATATAAATTGTTTTGAAAATACCATATTATACAGGTTTTATTTATCTAAACTTATTATTTTAATTTTTGCAGCACAGCCATTATATTGCAACAAAAAATAGTCTCCTTATTTTTTAAGAGACAACTATCCTGTTCATAACTATGCATTTATTATTTAATTTTAGAAAATTTTAAGTACTTACTTTTTGTAAAAATAATACTAAAACAGTATAACTTTCTTTTTAATTTTTTAGTCATCCCCATTCATTATTACTATTAGTTTTCAATAATTTCTATTAAATTTATTGGCAAACTGTAAAATTTTAAAACTAGTGACACATAAACTAAAAGAAATAATAACGAAATCAAAGGTAACTTGACCGTTTGGTTCAGTTGATGTCGCGTTTACTGTTGCATTGTATAAATTGATATTTAAGTTTGTTGTAGTAGGCATTGACCAAAACACCAATTCAAAGTGTGAAAAAAGCTTCGAAGTGTTAAAAAAGTTACTTTTTTAAAACTTTATGTAGTGTACTAGAATGAAGGACTTTAACTTCATGTTAACGATTAAAAAAACAGCATTTTTTTAAGCCGGTGAAAAAAAAATTGATTCGAAGAAAAAGCAGTTGCGTACTATATTGTTTAAAAAAATTCTATACATATCTTGTTTGAACGCCAGTGGTATTTCTTTTAATATTTTTTACAGCAGAAAATGTAATGGAATAGTCAAAAGCAGTGTACCAAATTGTGTGCAAATATCTGGAGTGGTAGGAAAGTTATGATAGAAAAAAGCCATTTTTTCATAAAATTTTATCAAGCGAATAAAATAATGACGAGTGATTTACCCAAACTTTTCTTTAAAAACTCACTTATTTTACCAAATTTTTTTTTAATTTGTATACGCGCACTGTATAAAACAGTGCACTAAAACGTTTAATTTCTAGATACACAAAGTAAAAAAAAATAATTAAAAAACGAATATTCAAATTCACCTGCTAAGCGAATGGATTTTCTATCATTAATCAATCCGTTTTTATGCGTGTCCGAAACCCCATAACCGGGCAACTCTCTGCCGTAACCCAATCCTTACGTGAACATAAAAATACCATGCAACAGGTGTAAGAAGATATCAAATGTGATATACAAACAAAACCGTCAGTTAGATGGGCAATAAAAGCAGGTGAAAGATACGCTTACACCTGAAAATTTGTTAGAAAAAGAATGAAAAAAAACTTACAGTGAGCGATTGTTCAAAGAAGCAATAAAAGTCGTTGGTATTAAGTGTGTTAAATGCTTAAAATTGATTTTGTAAACACAAAATATTTGAAGTAGTTACACAAGAAAAAAAATCACTTATCTAAAAAAATTCTCCTTCTGAAATAATTAAAGGCAGAGACAACAATGAGACGAGCAACTAAATGTAAATAAATTATCCGAGAGAGAGATAGCTGCTGGGCCTTCCTTGTCTGTCTTCAAGAAAGGTAAACGCAGATGGCGCGTGAGTCGACTTTATCGTTTGCCCGCCAAATTCAAATTATATTGCTGTGCTATTTTTGCCCTTATTGTTAGGTACTTGTTTTTGTTTCCTATTAATATAAAATATTGGGGTTTAGTTCAATAATTACACACACCTAATTAAAAATGTCATTTATTTGGTTTTTATAAAGATTTTTTCTTACAGGTAACCATGTCAATATTACCTTAAATTATCTGTTGAAAAGCACAAATTTAATATATACACTGTGATCACTAATAAAAGTCAATATTTAAAATCCAATTAAAGGTAAAAAACCACGAAACACACAATAAATCACAGAAAATGTAAACAAACTGTCCAAACAAATCGGCCATTGAAAAATATCAAACACAAATATCGAATAACATTTCGGCGTGACTGCCTGCGGCAACGTTTGTCAAAAAATATTCGATTCATGGTATATTTTCTTTCTCTTAATTAGATGTGAGCCAAAAATGGACATTAAAGTTTACATGCAGAAATTGTAAACAACTTGGCAACCAGGGCAAAGCAATGATTGCTCCATCTACGATAGCCTGCCATGATGAAAGACAAAGACATATTTATTGGAACTTGCGTTAAACCAGAAAGAGATAAATACAATGGACAAATTGTTAGGACCAGTTACTCGTCTCATTGTTGTCACTGTTAAAGGTTTAAAAAAACAGCCAATGTCAAATCTTTAGTATTTTTAGGATATTTAAAAAAACTTTATCAAACATATGTGGCTAACTCTATACAGGTTGAGCACATAGGCAATGTAAGGAAAAGAGATTGTCTCTTTTCCTTACATTGCCTATGTGATATGTTATTTAGCTCAACCTGTATATGTTTTTGTAACATGTTCGTAAATATAACAGTTTTTTATGCATTTAGAGATATACCTACTTAAAGGTTCTATAGGCATTAGTTTTTTATAAATTAAGAAAGAAAACTTGATATTGCTTTTATATTAAAAATGACATTGGTTGTTTTTGCAAAAATTATTTATTTAAGAAGTGTTTATTCAAGAAGGGACATGGCCAGTTACTAATATTTTAAGAAAAACACAAGAAACGTTTGACATTGAAAATTTTTGAACTAAAATTTTAAATAAGTTTAAATAAAAATCTTTGTGGACCCAAAAACATCTTTTGTAATAATTTTCTGTATTATTTTTTATAAAAAAATTAAAAATCATTTTGCGCATGCCTATAAACTTTGACTAATTCATTAATGCCAGTTTTTACAATTGCAAGTTTACCCTAGGTTCAGTTGAACTCAACTGTTACATGAACCTGCCCATTCAAAATATATTGCTGTCAAGTAAATGCTAAATGTGACAGAAATATATTTTAAATGGATAGGTTCATGTACCAGTTGAGTTCAACTGAACCTAAGCTGAACTCACAATTGCAAAACTGGGCCCCAAAATGTTCTTACGTCGATTGGGTAAATCTCCCTCACTCAAGAATTAAGTGTTATTTAGTTTATTTACTCGAGTGCGAAGAAGTTTACTTTTTCCTAAGACACCAATATTTCCACAACAAAGAATCTCCTTTAATCCACTATTAACCTGGAGAATTCCACAAACTGAACATTTACCATTAATAATAATCCATACCATCAAAAATAATAAGTAAAAGTAGGGTATTAATACTATTTAAATTTAAAAAAATAAATATAAATTTGTTTTTATGTTTTTTCTTCTTACGCTCGTAGAAAATTTCATTGCGCGTCGTTTGGTCAACTGCAGTCCCGTGCGAAAAAGTTGCACTTTCAGCAATACTTAGGAAATATATTATTGGTTCTATTGAATCGATATTATAATTTGAAGCTGACATAGAAAAACGTCACTTTTTATATATTGTACCAAGTTACTTGTTTTTTTTTTTAATAGCAAAACTTCAAAGAAGTTAAAATAATTAATTTAGATATATTTTTGTTTACAAAAATAAATGTATATCTGTTCAAAATTACTTACCTATTAAGACCATAAAAACAACAGATCAAGATTTAAAAAACATATTAAATTACATTATTTTTTTTAAATTTGTAAAACTTACTTCCTAACGTAATATGCATAAAATAAACAAACAGTATTTAAATTCAGGATTTGAATACCAGAATATAGGT
This sequence comes from Listronotus bonariensis, assembly GCA_014170235.1. Classification (NCBI taxonomy): domain Eukaryota; kingdom Metazoa; phylum Arthropoda; class Insecta; order Coleoptera; family Curculionidae; genus Listronotus; species Listronotus bonariensis. The sequence continues at coordinate 130,399 of JACEGR010001630.1, read as the reverse complement.
ATTTGAATACCAGAATATTAAGAAACGATATTCAGAATGAAGAATACCAAATTCTGACCAAAAAAGTATTCCGTCAAATACCGAATACCAAACACATAAATCTATTCGAATAGTATTCGAATACCGCACAAATGTATTCTGAATAATATTCAGAATACCGAGTATTCGAATACTACCCAACTCTGGTAGAGCTTTCAATTAATCCAATTACATGTCCTTGCATTTGTAACTGTTGTCTAACAAACACTACTAGTACCTCTTTTAGTTCGGTAAAAGGTTAATTTTGTCCCAAAATTGTCGATTCTAAATGTGCATTTTTATTATCGAGCACATTCTCTAACTATAGGCAGCTTTGCCCCACGAAAAACGTACAGCAGAAAAAAAATAGGTCTGTACCTTTCTCTCTCGCGATCCCGACTTGATGTTTTTATGGGACCACCGCGGAAGTATACTCTTCCAAATAAAAAAGAGTTATTAAACGCGTTCCACAAACGGCAGAAAAAATCGCTTAACATACACAAAAAAACCATACAAGCGTATCGGTAACCTTCTTGTTTTTAAAGTCAGTTAAAAATTAAATTTTAAACTAAATATAACTCATCTGTAATTAAACATGTTTTGATATCTCAGCCGCATTAAACAACATTACTGCCTTTTTAATTACCTGATTTTTTAATTTTTTCTATTCGCTGGTCATTAATTCTAAAGTAGTTTTTGGTAGATAAAACTAAAATTTAGGTAAACTATCTAATATATTGCTTAATATGGTTTAGAGATTTTGGAGTTTGTTGGCGAAAGTACCGTTTAAATGATACTTTGTAATATGTTTAATCTGCACCAGTGTAATGCGTTAACTTTCCCTAAAATAATATTGTTTAAGGTATTATCTGCAATTACTTTCGAAATAGGAAAAATCTTTTATTACCACCATATCAAAAAAAAAAAAATAAATAAATAAATAAATAAATAAATAAATAAAAATAAAAAGTTGCTTGCTAAAAATTTTTTGTGGTTTTTGTTTTTATCTTTGGACAAACCACGAAGGCTTAAAGCCTAAATACTAACGTACCGTGGGTGTCTTAAGCGAGCTAAGAGGGAGTTTGTTGACACGGGACTTAAATACTTGAAAATTTGGAGGGGAAGGAAAGACCTCCGCGGGCAGCAGGTTCCATAATCTAGACACTCTAGAGATAAAAGAACGAAAAAAGTGAGAAGTTCGGGGCCTGTCCAGTTGGACCGTATAGGGATCCATACGCGCGGAACCACGAGTTTCTCTGTTGGGAACCGTGAGTGGAGGAACTATACTGGACAATTCTTCAGAGCAAAAGCCATGGAAGTACCTATAAAAAGCGATAAATCCCCAACAGCCCGACGATGGGCAAGAGAGGGAAGCCTTTCTGTAATAGCTTTTCTTTAAAAGGAATCAAGAAAGCTTAGGGTTGTGGGGGACGCCATGTCCCAGATATGGGAACAATATTCCAAGGGATACATACATTATACAAAAAAGTCTTAAAATATACAGTGTGTCTACGTAAGTTGGCGTCATATGGAAAACTTTTTTATTATTAATTTTACGAAAAAAGTTATTTTTATAAAAAGTTCTGCATGGTCCAAAACCTAAAATATAATTTTCAGATGTCAAATTGTGTCAGCTATCTACGAAGTTTGGCCAAAAATGTTCGCTCAGGAGTAAAGTACATGTATTATTAAATAATAAAAGAATTTAAAAATCTTTTAGATATGTAATTTTCTTTATTTACAAAAAATATATATTTTTTTTTCGTTTAAAATACAGAAAATTTAATTTTGTACATTAGTGCATTGCACATTCTTTCTCTTTTGATAACACCAAGTTTAAATATTTAATTTAAAATTATCCTATGCAATTTATAATCATAAAATGTATTGTACTAATGTACAAACCTAAAGTTTCACCATTATCGAAGAAAATAAAATCAAAATTGTTTTTTTTTGGAAATAAACTAAATTACATAGTATTTTAAAAGTAACTTTTTTAAACATTTTTTCTTAACAACAATTTTTAATATTTGCCAAAATGCAGATACTTTACTCTTAATCAAAAATTTCATTTTTGGCCCAACCCTTGTAGATGACTGATACAATTTGATATCTAATGATTGCATTTTAGGTTTTGGACCATGCAGAACTTTTTATAACAAACAAGCTTTTTTGTAAAATCATTATTAAACAAGTTACCCATATGACGCCAAACTGACGTAGACAAACTGTATATCAACAAACAAAGAGATAAGGAAAACCTTTTTAATATCCTCATTGCTTTTATATAGAATGCACACCTTTTCTAGCTATGAAAACCATCCTGGGCCTAACGTCGTTGGACATCTATATCAAAACAGACCATTAGCAGTGTCTATAGCAACAATGCGATGTGAAAAAGACATTCTGGAGTTAGGTAAAACGAGGGCCATCAAAAATTATCGACGTAGAAGGTAAAATCAGTCCACATGACTTCGGTGTTCAACTTTGATAAACCAGTGAACTGCGATCGTGATGGACTTATGGAGCACTTTCATTACTTGACAGTGCTTGAGGTTTAGTTTCATAAACCGATGACTCAAGACGGATGTTCGAGTGGTTGCTGGTGTATGTAGGGCAAAATCAAAAGAGACGTATGGCTTTTCACCAGGGAAGCAAGCCACAGTATTTAAGGTACAAAATATACTATTCTAGCTTATGCCAAAGAAAAAGTGAAAAGGGAATACGCAACCACACCAGTTGCATTCTCCCAGACAGTTAGGCTGCTCTAAAAGCCTCCAATGCCCATCTTGTCACATCCAAAATCGCGATGGTGTGCCTAAAAATCTTAAACAACTCGCCGCCAAGAACAACAGGATGGAACTTCTGTGGGTTCCTAGACGCTCGGACAGAAAAGGCAATAAAAAAGCGGATTAACTAGCAAGAGCTGGATCATCTAAAAGGTTCAATGGTCAAGAGCTAGTACCCGCACTGTCTAAAGAGGTGATAAAAACAACAATTAGTAAATAGCCTCAAAAACAACATCTGTATCGTTGCAGAAAGTGGTCATTTAGAATATTTTCATAGTATGTCGGCTTTGCGGGAAAAATAAGGAGAGCCTCAAACCTAAAGCACAATTGCAATCGCAATACGCGAAAGCCATAGACTGTTTGGAAACATACATATCCCCTTCCATATGGAGCGGAAATCTGCTAGATTTAATAAAGGAAGGACTTTTGTAACAAAGACGGTACAATCAGCCAACAGGCTGCCTAGACAAAATAATACATTACTTAAACGTTTTTGGTGTTCTCTACATTATCTTGCAATTCTATTAAAAAACTGTATTAAACAGATTGCCAATATACAACCGTATAGTCCTCGGGCCTATAATTAAATGAACTCCATGATAGAGAGAGGGGGTTCCTTTTGACAGGTCTACCACGAATATTCATACCACCATATATAGAAGGGGCGCTTTACTCGGCCTCTTAATGTCACATCGGGTGTCGGACTGGATAAACAAGTCAATTTTTTTGTTAGACAAGTTTACCACAATCACAGTCTTCTTAAATTCTAAGCCATGAAGGAGAAATCTGGCAACACAGCACAGTAGGAATGTCAAGTAATGTTTAAAAGTAAACAGAAACAAGTTTAAACGATTGCTTTAAAGGTTTTTTCTGTTTTTAAAAGTTAAATCGTAGCGTGTATTTATTATATAAAGAAAAAATAAGTAATTAGTTGTTATATTTAGAAAATAGGACCAGTGGCAATATGTCAATCGCTGTTTTTACGTTTAAATGTGCGCGTATAGTTGGTGCGTACGGCATACATTATGGCACGAACGTGTTGCGTTTCGGGCTGCAAAACGAATTACCCAAGTTATATTAAAACAGAGGGTTATCAAACAACATTTTTTCCCCATAAACGATGAAATTAGGAAAGCCTGGTTGTGCGCTATTGACCGGATAAGTGTTTTTTTATTAAAAGTAAAAGTAGTACCTATACGGTAAATGGACAAATATATTTTACGGGCTACTAATTAACTAAGTGTGTTTTTAAAAATTTGGTTTTATTTGATATCAATAGTGTGTATAGTGCACCAAAAACAATTATTTACCCCAAGCAATATCCTAAGGACTATATCAACTAATGCGCATAAATATCCTGGTAAGTTCACCAAAAAATATTATTTATATAGATATTCTGAAAGTTATTCACCTAAGGCGGTTTTAGGGTAAATATAGTGGAAAACCTAATTTAAAGCGTTTGTTATTTTAAAGCGCATCTTATGTAAAATACGCTATATTATTAAGCTTTTATATTTATAACTAAACACACATGCTTTAAATTCATTTTAAGTATTGCTAGTATTTCTAAATAATAAATGTTTAGTTAACTTTAAAAAGCTACATTAGTCTGTTCGCAAAAAATGCATAAAGAGTGGAAGAAAACATACTAACAATTTGAAATTTTTAAATCCTTACCAACAAATTTGAATAAGGCAGAAAAGTTCCTGATAAGTTTTGCAGGCACATTATTGCTTTTTAGGGCAACTATAGTATTTAAAATTATACCTATATGTTGTATAAAATATCCAAAAAAAATTAGTACCTATATTTTGTTTAAAAAACCTTAAAAAATTAATTATATTTAGCATGTAATCTATTAGGAACTCATTTCAATATTCCTACTGTACAGTGTTGTTTGCAACGTTGCCTTTCTTACTTCACGGCTTAGAGTTTAAGAAGGCTGTGCCACAATGTTTTACATGCAATTTTTAAACATTGTGCCAAAAATCGTAAGGGTTACAGTCACGTAACACGCCTACTCCGATACCCGAAACCTGTGTTTGAGCCTTATGGTTTCATAACTGTAAACCAACCATTTTTGGCAAAATGTTTAAAGATAGCATGGAAAACATTGTGGTAAAGTAACACGTTCGCTTAGTCCGACACCCGAATCATTTAACATTGACAGGCTGGGTCAAACTCCTTTAAAAAGGTTTTAAAAACATTAATATCAAAACGTGAATTTGGCACTGGCCCAGGGACTATACGTCTTTTGGTAATTTTATTGTTCTAAAAATTATTTTTATAGTACGAAATGTAAGTTAACTTTCCGTAAAATTAACTCTGGTTATGGTGCGGATATCCACGCCACACTAAACTACTGGTATGTAGATAGTGTGAATAAAGCACAACGTTAAGTTGGAATGGAGAATTTAAATAATGACCCAGTCGAATAAATTTCATTTAACCTATTAGCATCTTCAGTTGACCAGCTACGGTTTACTAGGACGCGGCAGGAAAAGGTCAAGGACTTCGCAAGGCTATTTATTAACGAGAAAATTGCTAAAAACTCTTCCTAATTTGTAATGCAGGAATTATGTAATACGTATATTATGGTAAGTCTTTATATACATATATCTTGTTTATTGACATAATACATAGAAAAGTAGTGAAGAATAGCATACCTACTAAGGATTATTTTTATTCTAAATATTTTTTAGTTGCAATAATAATTGACCACCCTTTGCGACACTTATATTTGATATTTGACAATAAGCATCCACCAATCTATAGAAATATAGATATATTTTGATTGACGAGTAGCGTCACAGCCTTCTTAAACATATGAGCCATGAAGGAGGAAATTTGGCAACACAGCACAGTAGGAATGTCAAGTAAAGTTTAGAAGTAAACAGAAACAAGTTTAAACGATTGCTTAAAAGGTTTTTTCTGTTTTTAAAAGTTAAATCGTAGCGTATATTTATTATATATAGAAAAATATGGTATCATTGTTATATTAAAAAATAGGACCAATGCCAATGTCAATTATTGTTTTTAGGTTTACATGTGCGCGTATAGTTGGTGCGTACGGCGTACATTATGCCACGAACGTGTTGCGTTTCGGGCTGCAAAACGAATTACCCCAGTTATATTAAAAAACATGGTTATCAAACATTTAATTTTCCCATAAACGATGAAATTAGAAAAACCTGGTTGTGCGCTATTGACCGGATAAGTGTTTTTTATTAAAAGTAAAAGTAGTACCTATATGGTAAATGGACGAATATATTTAACGGGCAACTAATTAACTAAGTGTGTTTTTAAAAAATTGGTTTAATTTGATATCAATAGTGTGTAAAGTGCACCAAAAACAAATATTTACCCCAAGCAATATTCTAAGGACTATATCAACTAATGCGCATAAATATACCTACTGGTAAGTTTACCAAAAAATATTTATATAGATATTCTGAAAGTTATTTACTTAATGCGGTTTTAGGGTAAATATAGTGGAAAACCTAATTTAAAGCGTTGGTTATTTTAAAGTGCATCTTACGTAATACGAATTAAACTTTTATATTTATAACTGAACACACATGCTTTTAATTTATTTTAGGTATTGCAAATATTACTACATAAAAAATGTTTAGTTAAATTTAAAAAGCTACATTGGTCTGTTCGCAAAAAATGCATAAAGAGTGGTAGAAAAATCCTAACAACTTGAAATTTTTTAATCCTTACCAACAAATTTGAATAATGCAGAAAAGTTTCTGAAGAGTTTTATAGACCCATTATTACTTTTTAGGGCAACTATAGTATTTAAAATTATACCTGTATGTTGTCTAACACATCCTAAATAAAATTAATACCTATATTTTATTTAAAACACTTAAAAAATTAATTATATTTAGCATGTAATCTATTGGGAACTCATTTGAATATTCCTACTGTACAGTGTTGTTTGCAACGTTGCCTTTCTTACTTCACGGCTCATATGTTTAAGATGGCTGTGGTAGCGTGCCTTTTTGTCAAAAAAATCTACAGCAAATCTTTTTTTTATATCACACAACTAGAACAAGTCTTTTGAGTTTCTATGTAAATCCTGAATCATTGCTTTAGATATATTCAATGTTTTTGATCAAAATATTGCGCTTTAACAGACTTTCCTACTAAGGTCATCTATTAGCTAAACTTTGTTTTTCTTCCGGTTTACTCACGTATAGTAGTTATTGTAGAAGGTCACCCTTTAAACTTTTACCAAGTTAAAGCTGGAACGCCAAAGGAGTTTTTGCACCAACAATATTTCTCCTTTTCCTAAAAGATTTTCTCTCTGTCACAATCTTACTTTACTTCAGTATTTGAGTCTCTAATCTCTAAATCTGAGCTAAACATCACAAGCAGGGCGATGCAGATATCTTTTTTACATAACTTTAATTTAATATTGGATTGAGACTTAAAAAATAAGCTAAACAGAAGTAAAATATTCCAAAATAAACCATAAATCATTATACTCCGCGAGAACGTGGCATCATTTTGCCAATTTTTTTAAAAATAATAATAAGTTCATGATTTCTGGCTCAGGGAGAATTTCATCATCCGCTAAACAAACACTAAAAAATTGCTTTTGTGGCTTCACATATCGAAGAATACCTTCACATATAAACCAGAAGACCAGCCCCGCAACCAGGCATCACTAGACGGTCTTTACAAAAATTTTTAGTAAAAACTTAAACATCAATTTTAGGCGAAGAACCAATTCTAAAACGGTATTTACCAATCGGTTATGTTGACGTTTAAACAATGTATTATACGTCAAATTTGTCAACAATCATTACTGCGGTTATAATTGGTTGAACGCCTAAAATTGATGAATGATGTTCCTGTACAAAGTTCATACACGGCACATAATACGAGCCACAGTGGATATTCTATGGCAAGCATTTTTCGGCGGAATCTCTTCTTTTGGCGACTTGCAATGATCCTCTAGGTCGCTCAATTTGACTCTTCTAGACTTCTTTCTTTAAGGTTATTTAATGTCACGTCTCTCTCAGAACTAGCCACAGACTCTGGTGGTAAGAAGTGGAGAATTTAACGCCAGGAGAGTAGTCCTGGAAAATGCTCTAAAACGAGCAAAAAAACTTTTTTAAAATTTTTAACACCCCGTAGTTTAAAAGCCAAGACTTTTAGGGCATATGTTTATATAAAGTTTTTTTTTATTTTCTGTTGTAAAATCGCCCCGTAAAGTTTGTAGGTTGAGTTACTGGACACCCTGTATGTATGTAGGTAATTTGATTAAAATTGATGAAAATTTTGATGTCTATTGGTGCCTAAACGGTGAGGTTTATCGACTTTAAGAAAGAGTACCTTATTTTTTAAGTTTTTGATTGTCTATAAAATGGCACCCCCAAAGTTATGATGTAAATAAAGTTTATGTTTTAGGTAAAGTGCCCTCTAGCGGTATTTAAAAAAGTACTTTTGTCTTAAAATTTTAGAATCTGCAAAGCTCGATTTGGGTGCCAAATATCAACTGGATTGCCTAAAAAATAAATGCAATATGGCGAAAAAACCAAAATAAAAATTGAACATTGACGGCTTGTAACTCGAAAACGAATGACATTTTGAAAAAAATTATATGAAGCTTTACCCTTATTTTGCTCAGTAGAATCACCCCCTTAAGTTTCGTGATCGATTTTTGAATCACCCTGTATGAAATCCTATTTGGTCACCCAGTAGATATTAATATGCTATAATGCTATTTCTATCTATCTATCTGATCGTCGTATATCAGTTATTGTGGACGGCCATTCTTCAAGCTTTCACCAAGTAAATGCTGGAGTCCCTCAGGGCTCAGTTCTGGCACCAACATTGTTTCTTCTTCACATCAACGACCTTCTCTTGTCCACAACTAATTCCATTCATAGTTTCGCCGACGATAGTACCCTTCACTCCAGTTTTCAGGTTCCTAAACCCATTACTAAACCTGACTTGGAAAACAAACGCAGAGCGATGCAGATATCTCTTTCGCAGGATCTTAATTTAATATTGGATTGGGGCGCTAAAAATCTCGTCCATTTTAATGCATCCAAAACACAATCATGTTCCTTGTCGCGAAAAGAGTCATCAAATACTCATCCACTACTTATGAGCGGCCAAGTTTTACAGAGCAAAGACACCTGTAATCTTGTGGGCGTCACATTTGAAAGTAACCTTAACTGGCATAAACACATTGTATCTATAGCCACGGCAGCTTCAAAAAAGCTTGGATTTTTTTTCGAACCAAAAAGTATTTTTCCCCTTCTAATTTATACACTTTATATGTGTCCCAAATCCGACCTCCCTTGGAATATTGTTCTCATATCTGGGGCATGGCGTCCCCCACAACCCTAAGCATTCTTGATTCTATTCAAAGAAGAGTTATTCGTCTCATTAATGATCCGTCACTTACAGAAAAGCGTCCCTCTCTTGCACATCGTCGAGCTGTGGGGGATTTATCGCTTTTTTATAGGTACTTCCATGGCTTCTGCTCTGAAGAATTGTCCAGTATGGTTCCTCCACTTACGGTTCCCAACAGAGAAACTCGTGGTTCCGCGCGTATGCATCCCTATACGGTCCAACTGGACAGGCCCCGAACTTCCCACTTTGTTCGTTCTTTTATCCCTAGAGTTTCTAGGCTGTGGAACCTGCTGCCCGCGGAGGTCTTTCCTTCCCTCCCAAATCTTCAAGTATTGAAGTCCCGTGTCAACAAACTCCCTCTTACCTCGCTTAAGACATCCACGGTACGTTAGTATTTAGGCTTTTAGCCTTCGTGGTTTGTTCAAAGATAAAAAAAATGCTATTAATTCAAAAGTATATTAAATGTTCTTCTGCATTTCTGCACAATCTACGTAAGTCCCGTTACTGCAACAACAAATTTATACATTCGCAAATAAGTTGCGATAATTACGATAAATGATTACAATCAAACACGTTATTATAGCTCCAGGTTACTTAATACATATTTAATAAGTATCTTCTTAGATCAAGAAGGCGATTTCATATGCAAATGTATTTAAATGTATTCGAGAAAACATATAAAATGCTAGAATTTTATTAGCGACTTTTTAATCGTCTTTTAGCTTACTACACTATTCAACGATAATGGTATTTTTAGAAGGTGAGCAGCGCCATAAATTTGAATGGCTTAAAGCTATCAATGGAAACATGCCATAAAATATATTTGGCAATAAAACAGTATGTCGTTTGATTTTGGTACGATTGTATTTTTGGGCGATGATGATATCGGACTTATGTAATATTGTGACCAAACTGAAATTTGGTAATTTAGTTATAAAACTATAAAAAGCTGCGTTGGTAAGGCCGTGTTACCACGGGCCACTTTTTGAAATTGATATAGGCCACAAAAAGTAGTTGGTGTATGGTTCTACTGTCGTCATCTTGAAGTTTTGTTTTCAACAATGCTAAAATTAATTTGTCGTCGGTATGGCTATTGCCGAACCACCAGATGGCAAAAAATATCAAGTATGGTAAGGTGGGGTATGTAGTACCCCAATAAAATAGTATAATACATTACAAGTGTGGAAAATGACTAATTTCACACGAGTGGGAATATTGTAGCACGAGGCGTTAGCCGAGTGCGACAAAGTCACGAGTGTAAGAAAGTCATTTTCACACGAGTACTGTACATTATTTTTCCTACGACCACAAATTATTCACCAAAAAAAAATAAAGTTTGTCTTTTCAGAAAAAATAAAAAACAATTGAGAACTTTGCAACACTAGGGTGATTTTTACTTTGTAACACTAGTGTGATATGTACTTTTCCTCACTGCTATATTATACTGTTTTGACAATATTTTTACATCGAAAATCACGTACCTAGAAGCATTATATAACTTTTATCATTTTGGAATTTAAAAATGCCCTCACTTAATAAAAATTGTGTGGTTTGGTTAAGTAATAATGGTAATAGTTTAATACGGTTTTCTGCTATTTTAAGGGTTTTTTAAAAATTGTTGATACTTACATATTTTAGACACTTTTCTAAATAAAACGTGGCGCATATCCAAAATATTGGATATTGTTATTGTTGTTCATAAATATGAGGCGATAATAATGTAACAATTTTCAAAAATATATTAGCACCTAACTAGCAAACGGGTTAACCGAAAAATCTAAAGTTTTTACCATAGACGTAGATTTGCATGCTCTTTAATAAACTGTTTTAGAATTTTTCTCTTAAATAATTAGGGAGCCAATAATTGACCCCATTATAAATTACATGGGATTTCCTATGTCCCGCCCGGCGATGCATCACTCGGTACCTATGTAATTTCCACTATACCTACCTACAGGTTCAAGCTTAGAGTGTCGATTTAGTGGAAATTATATCTATTATTTTTCAGATTTAAATGGTCATATTTCAGAAACTAATAAAGATAGATATATCAAACGTAGTATTTTTGTAAAGCTCTTTAATAAACTTTTTTCATGGTGGCATAATATACAGGGTGTTCCATTAGAAAAAAGTAAGCTTTGTCAATTATTTCTGTTAATAAAATTGTTTCGTGTAATCTTCATAACGGAAAAAAACTTGATAGTTCATTGCACAAGTTTGTTTTTAAATCAGTTTTTAGGTTAAAAAACACATAAAATGTGGACAAGTTAGATTGGACGCACTGTACATGTGTCACTCTTAGGTATTTTAATACCTTTTGTCAGGAAAAAAATATAATAAATGGTAATTTTATTAAAAATTATCAAAACATCAACAGTATTTCAAAACAAAATTTGTATTATAAAGAATAAAATTACACGAATCAAAAGAACCTAAAGCAAAAAAAAACTTAACATAATAACCCTAAAAACCTATAATCAAAAATCAACAAAATAATAAGGAAGAATATTTAGTCAATCAACATTTTACTTTTTAATCTCCATTGGATACCTTGAAGTTTTCACATATTTTTTGTTCATGTTCCATCACATACATGTAGCATAACATACAAGGTAAAAACAGATTTACGATAGCTTGCTCTAGGACATTTATAACATATTCTTCTTATTTTTGCCTTTTTACAGTTTCCCCTCTAGCCTTTTTATTGATAGTGTCATTTATATCTGTAATTTTACGATGCAACGTCAAACCAAATTCCAGGATATTGCAGTCTGTTTATTTGATATGGTTTAACTATGATGACCTAGGGTTTAACCAAGGAAAATACTAAATATTTAATGAAGAGCGGCGATGCTGTTTAGTACCAGCATTGTGATTAAAAATGTCATAAACATTGATCAAAGCTGAATAAAGTTTAAAAAAGTAAGTTTAAATCGGCACCTATTCAGTATGTATACTTTTTTAAATTTATTTCGGTTTAGAACTCTGCGATGACTTCATAATCAAGAATTTCTTGTTCTGTATCTAAGAATTCTGAATGTTGACTACTGTTATCCACTTTGCTATCAGATTCAATATCCTCTGGTTGTTCATTGAGTGGCTCTACATTGGAGGTTACACTTTCGAAATATTCCACAACTTTAAAAGTTCTGCTGCTTTCTTACATGAGTAGTGACCAAGCCATTTCTATAAAGAAAGTTATTCATAAAATTTATGCAATTGCAAAAAAAAACACAATACTTACCTTTCCAGTAATACCAATACAAGTCACAAACTTGCTAGGGTGGGGTATGAAATACCCCAAAGCTCCTTACATACGTTATTGACGGTTTTCACGCTACAGATATACAATCATATGTTTTGTTTAAACAAATCAGCATATCAAAGATACAAATTTGAGGCAAAAATTCCATTAAAATTAAGAACTCATCGTTGTCGGGCATTCTCTGGAGGTGCCTAGGAACCAATTTTTAGTGCCAGAAGTCAAAATAAAAATAGTCCATTTTTTTGACCCACCCTAGTGGACACCCTCTATTCTTAGTTATGAAAACCAGGACTATATAGTATATTTCCTAAATAGTGCTGAAAGCGCAACTTTTTCGCACGCGACTGCAGTTGACCGAACGACGCGTAGCGGAGGAAAACATAAAAACAAATTTTATTATTATTTTTTAATGAACACAATGCTACCCAATACCCTACTTGACTTATTAATATTGAGGTAAATGTAACATTTGTGGTATTTTGCGGATTATAAAAGATATTTATGTAACAAGTGCATAAAGTTATACTCTTTTTACGAATGGGAAGTTTGACAGCACGAGCCGTTAGGCGAGTGCGGCAATCCCATGAGTAAAAAGGACACTTTATGCATGTGTTACAAACTAAATTTTTTCCACGACCGTATAAAAACACCATTTTATACATGTTTTATTTATCTAACCTTATTAATTTTAATTTTTGCAGCACAGCTATTATATCGCAACAAAAATCATACTCTCCTTATTTTTTAAGAGACATTTATTATCTTCATAACTATACATGTATTACTTAATTTTAGAAAATTTTATTTACTTACTTTTTTAGAAATAATACTAAAATAGTATAAATTTCCTTTTAATTCCTTTCATCCAAATTCATTTTAACTATTAATTAACAATAATTTCTATTAAATTTATTTGCAAACTGTCAAATTTTAAAACTAGTGACAAACTCCGTACTTCCTTTCTACTACATTTCGCGTTCTTATTAAAGATTCGTTAAAAAGCGCTTCTGCATCATTTCTAACATTTCTTAGAGGTGTTATTAGGTAAGGTTTTATTGGATACCCACTATCTCCTACAATTACATTTTCATCAAACTCACCCCTTTCTAGACGGGCACACAGAACCGAATTTCTAAAAATGTGTGCGTCGTGACTGGAACCTGGCCACCTTGTTACGATATCTCTAAATTTAAGGTCAGCATCAGCAACCGATTGGACATTAAATGAAAAAATTGTTTCCTATTCCTATAGATTTCTGCATTAGGACCCCCAGGGGATTGTATTTTAATATGACTGCAATCTATAGCCCCTATACATCTGGGAAATCGTGCTATATTATAAAAGCTCTGCTTCACATTCTGAGACTCTTCGCCAACAGGCATTTGTACATATATTGGCCTTAAAGCAGCAATAGCGCGGCTTACTCTCCTAATAGTACGCGATGCTGTAGAGGTACTTACACCACTGTGATTTGCGGCTATTCTCAAAAATGATCCATTAGCAAAAAATCAAGAGTAAGCAAGAGCTGTTGTGAGGCCGTAAGACAATCATTTCTAAAACAAAAAACAAAAGATATACTAAAAGCTTCACATATTTAAATTATTTTCTACCTTTGTGTAGGGTGTGCAATTACTTCTCCAATCTCCTCTAACAGATCTTCTACCGTTCTTGGCATTAGTCTGAACCTACAGAAAAACTCATACTCATCATATTCTTCAAAGTAATCTACTCTGGGACGAAAAACTCTTGGTCTTCTTACTTCTTCATCACTACTAACATTTATATCATAAAGGAAATCCATTTTTTCTAACAATACTTTAAACACAAATTATTATAAATTTTTTTATAGGTTAACCAAAACAAAAACTGACAGATCAATAGTTAACCGATACTTCGACTCTTGGTTAACATAACTATTAGTTAACTAAAACTTCTCAAGTAAACCGCACATTGTGAAACAGAATTTTTAAGATAACCATTGGTTTTTCCTTAACCTGTTGGTTACCATAGATTGTGAAAATGGGCCTTAGTCATCCACATTCATTTTAACTATTAATTAACAATAATTTCTATTAAATTTATTTGCAAACTGTCAAATTTTAAAACTAGTGACACATGAACTAAAAAAAATAATGACAAAGAGAAGGTAACTTGACCGTTTGGTTCAGTTGATGTCGCGTTTACAGTTTCATTACATTAATTGATATTTAAGTTTATTGTAGTAGGCATTAAAACAAAACGTTAATTTGAAGTGTGAAAAAGGTTTGAAGTGTTAAAAAAAGTTACCTTTTTTAACACTTTATGTAGTGTACTAGAATGAAGTACTTTAACTTCATGTTAACGATTCAAAAAACATAATTTTTTCACGGTTGTGGAAAAAGAAGTTTTTTGTTGCGAATGTGTTTCTTCCACCTTTTGAATTTGTTTGACCAAAGCAAAAATTTTCTTTAAAATGAAGTGCATAAAAATCCTCATTGCGACTCGCTAATATTTGGTTCAAAATTTTTGTACTTTTCTAGTAGTGTCGAAAAGTACTTTTTCCTACGACCACTTGTAAAAATAGCAAATAGCACACTGATTTCATGCATAGAAAATGCGTTATATCATACTAGTGTTGCAAAGTACTTTACAGCACTAGTGTTGCAAAGTACTTTACAACACTGGTGTGATACATATTATGATGTCATTCTAAATACTGCTATTGGTTTTGCAAGTGACATATTTATTGTAGTGACAGTAAAAAAACTTTTTATTTACCTTAAACGGTAGAACCCAAATTAGCGAAAATCATCTTATTTTATATTTATTAAAATTTACGAAAAAATAAACACATAAACAAAAATAGACATAACCACAAAAACAACTTTCACTGACTGGCACAGTGTTGTCAGGTAGTAGATCAAATTAAAAATCTCTCTTCTACCTTTGAGCACGTACTTATAGAGGCAGCCTTGCCGCTTGACCATTCGACCTAAAGCGCCAGAGAAAAAAAGCCTATAGATCAAATTCCTTCCTCTCTTTCTTCGTGTACTCAAACAACTAGTTATATCTTTTTTTTTTAATCCCTAATTAAACCTAAGGCTAATACACACTTTATGAATCCACTTTCTTTTATCCATTCATAAATAGAATCAGACCCTTCCGACGTTGCCAAATACTTTCCATATTTTGCATGGTAACTGACGTTTGGTAGTCGTTTTTTCCTTACTTTTATTTTATTAGGACAGGAGGTTATGCATTTACAATTTTCATATTTTTTATATTTTTTCTTAAAAATATGAGGAAAAACTGTTATTTTTACTTAATTTTATATGTGATGTTCAGTTTCATTAACTCGTTTTACCAATTTTACCCCACCCAGCACCCCTTTTCACTCCCCGGTCCCGAAGGTTTATTTACTGATATTTTTTAAAAAACGAAATATTTTGGATATGCACCACTTACGTTTTATTTAGAATAGTGTCTAAAATATGTAAGAATCGATAATTTTTAAAAACACTTATAATAGCAGAAAACCGTATTAAACTATTAGCGTTATTACCTAACAAAACCATACAATTTTTATTAAGTGAGGGCCTTTTTAAATTCCAAAATGATAAAAGTTATATAATGCTTCTAGGTAGGTGATTTTCGATGTAAAAATATTGTCAAAACAGTATAATATAGCAGTGAGGAAAAGTATATATCACACTAGTGTTGCAAAGTAAATATCACCCTAGTGTTGCAAAGTTCTCAATTGTTTTTATTTTTTCTGAACAGACAAACTTTAATTTATTTATTTTTTGGTGAATAATTTGTGGTCGTAGGAAAAATAGTGTACAGTACTCGTGTGAAAATGACTTTCTTACACTCGTGGGTTTGTCGCACTCGGCTAACGCCTCGTGCTACAATATTCCCACTCGTGTGAAATTAGTCATTTTCCACACTTGTAATGTAATATACTATTACGAACCGGTGCGGAAAAGTCATCCTTGCCGAAGTAAAATGCGTGCGAAAAAGTAAACTTTTTGTATTCCAAAAGTTAGGGACTAAGGCTTGTCAAAAATATTAGGAAATAATACGCTTTTCTGTTAAAATTTTTTGCCCGGAATACCAGCCAAATTTTAAATATAATTAATTAAGGCTTGTCAAATAATATTAGAAATTAATACGCTTTTCTGTTAAAATTTTTTGCCTGGGATATAAAGAATTTTAAATATAATTAATAACTTCATATGTATTCCGACATTACCATATCTAATTGATTTTGGCGCACTCACTTTGCATTTTATTATTATGTTAATTTTATCGGTAATAATATGTTTAATATTATTATGATTCTGAATGCAATAAATTAGTGTATTTAGCGGCTGCATTTACAGATTTTAATGATTTATTAACATTATTTTAAACGACTATTTATGTTTTCTTTTGATGTATTACAATAAGGCAAATTTTAATGGTTTATGTTGACATGTACCTATTGAATCATTTAAAATATAGCTTTAATGGGTTAATTTGTTTGTTTATTTTGTTTTAATTTATGGGTTGGATTCTAAGTATGTAATTTCCCAAATGGTGTCATAACTCAAAAAAGCTAAGTATCAAAATAGCCATTTAAAATTGTTTCTACACTCTTTTTATTTCTGCTCCTCAGAAGCAGTTGGACTGAAGTCCACTTTTTAAAATTTTACAGGACAGCAAAAATCTTCAAACATTAAAATTTTATTGTAAACTAATGCCTTTAAAACTTAATAAAATAAAATAATAAAAAAGTAATAAAGTAAATAATAAAACGCATTTCTTAAAAAGCGACTTCAGCCCAAATGCTTCTGAGGTACAAATTTAAATTCAAAACCTTTAAACATATGTCAGAAGTTTCTTACTTAGATACAGGCATTTTAAATTTAAATATTATACAGGGTGTTTGGAAAATGCGTTATGAAATTTTAGTGGGTCATTCTGTAATAAAAATTAATGTTAGAAAGTCCTTTAACAAATTGTCGAAATCTCCTTGGTTACCAAGTTACAGGAGTTAAAAGTTCAATTTTTATTCTTGTTTTTTCGCCATATTGCATTTATCTTTTAACTAATTTAGCTGACATTTGGCACACAACTCAACCTTTGCAGATTTTAAAATTTGAAGTTAAAAGTACTTTTTTAATACCGCCAGAGGGCACTTTACCTGAAACTTAAAATGTATTTACATCATAACTTTTATTTTGACAGATATCGCAAAGCTGATGGCGCCATTTTATAGACAATCCAGAACTTAAAAAATAAGGTACTCCTTATTCAAGTCAATAAACCTCACCGTTTAGGCACCAATCGACATCAAAGTTTTTACCAATTTCAATCAAATTATCTAATAAATGCAGAGTGCCCAGTAACTCACTTTACGGGAAAATAAGAAAAAAACTTTATATAAACGTCTTGGTTTTGAACTACGGGTTGTTAAAAAATATATATATTTTTTAAAGTTTAACACACTGTAGTTTAAAAACTGAGACGTTTAGGACATATATTATATTTACAGTTTTTTTCTTATTTTCCGTTGTAGAATCGCCCCGTAAAGTTTGTCGGTTGAGTTACTGGCACCATGTATGTATGTAGGTCATTTGATTGAAATTGGTGAAAACTTTAATATCGATTGGTGCCTAAACGGTTGGATTTATCGACTTTATTAAAGTGTACCTTACTTTTTAGGTTTTTAATTATCTATAAAATGGTGCCATCAGCTTTGCGATATCTAGTCAAAATGAAAAGGTTATGATGTAAATAAATTTTAAGTTTCAGGTAAAGTGCCCTCTGGCGGTATTAAAAAAGTACTTTATCTTTAAATTTTAGAATCTGCAAAGCTAGATTTGTGTGCCAAATGTCAACTAGATTGGTTAAAAAATTCATGCAATATGGCGAAAAACAAAAATAAAAATTGAACTTTTAACTCCTGTAACTTGGTAACCAAGGAGATTTCTCCATTTTGTCAAAGGACTTAATAAACATTATTTTTCATTGCAGAATGACCCCTTAAAATTTCCTAACGCATTTTCCAAACACCCTGTGTATTGTATATTATATTAATTAAAAAAGGCAAAATTCTTCATCTCAATCCAATAAAATAGGTTCTTAACGAGACTGCCAGACGAGAACTGAGCCTTTGGTTGCGTCTCAAAAATGTGGTTAACTTTTTACCAAAAATTACTTTTATTAAAACTGACTGACATTACGCTTCTAAAATTGGTTAACTGGTAAAAGATACACCTGTTAGGTATCATAACCAGGTAAGAAAGTAAAAATAGAGCAGAATGGTTCTTCATAGTACATTAAAACTTTAATTTTCCTAAAATGTTTAATTAATATCTTTATTCTGGAGCAAAGCCAAATAATATTTTGTTTAAGACTATGTAGAAATATAAAAATAGTTCTTTACGCATATTTTCCTTTTTTTTTAATTGGGTTGAAAAATATCTAATTTTCGTTAGTTTTCCTTTGAGTTACTTTAAATCGACGTGTTTTAGAGTAAACTGCAGTAGGTAGGGCGGGGCTAGTTGAGCATAGAGGTAAGTTGGGCAATCAAAATATCTGAAAAACTATCGACCGCACGCGAAAGCATTAAATAGCGCAAAGAAGGGGTTGCGCGAGGAGAACTGATTGTGCAACCACTAGTGGTGACGCGGCGATCGAGAAAAGTATCCGTGTGCATTGTTTATTTTGTGATTAAAAAGTAAAATAATTGCAAGCCGGAAAATTATATCTGTAATAGTTAAATGTATTCCGTTCTCAATCAGGTAAGTGTTAATCTTAAGTAAATTTATTGCAGTTTTAATATGTATAAAGATTTTGAATACAATTCTAACCGGTTTTTTAATAAATTCACTTTTTCTTTAACATTTCAGGTTGGGGTTAGTTGAGCTACAGTTGCCCAACTAACCCCACGGTTTAAAGTATAAAATGTTTAATTTTTTTATTTTTTTAGGATACGGACTTATAACAGTAAAACACTAAGTCTTCTCAAGATTTAAAAGAGGCTACAACCCGAACTTTATACAAGCAACAAAGAAAACGAGCTATCTAACTTATAAATTTTCTCTGGAAATAGTTCGACCATACCCAAAGGCTGGTCCATGAAAAGCTGCAATTTTAAGAGATACAGAAGGCATTAAAAGAGAAGCAAAATAAAACTGATAAAAAGTTTTAAAAACGAAGATGAATTGATAGATATTAAATCCAATAGTTAATCTAAGCTAGGTACGTTGCTGTTTTATTAATAAGATTTGTTGTTTGTTGTTGTCACTATAAGATTATAAATATAAAAAGCAAATTGTCAAAATGTCTTTTTATTGTAAACGTATCTAACATTCAAACCATGATTTGACTATACTTTCTAAGTGCTTCACTAGCCCCATACCCTTGCTCAACTTACCTCACCCATGGGGTACGTTGAGCATACTTGACTATCTACATTAAAATAGATGTAGCTTCTAAGTTCGACTTATTAGAAAGAAACTACTATGGACACTATAAATAAGGAATAAATTGCTAATCCGCATCAGTATGCGTTATAAGCCATTAAGACTTATTTTTGAGGAGCTATAACCGATCAAGTGAAAAATTGCTCAACTAGCCCCGCCCTACCCTAGTAAAGAAGCTAGGTGGTCATCAGCTCTGTCTCACTTTCAATTATTCCCTGTTTAGTTTCTCGCACACTATTTAAACGACACGTTTAGAAAGAAATAGTTGTTTCCGTCTTTATTGGTATGACGCCTGTGGCTTCTTTATAACTGGTTTTTACTTCACCAGTCATAATGCATTTGCCGAACACCCTGTAGTTTCAAATTTTTTTCAGTTTTCTATTTTAACCATCCTGTATTATTGTCGACATACTATCATTTTCCCGGAAACTCAACTATTATGGTCGGCGACGTTCAGTTGTTTATGGCAGTACATATAGTTAAATAAAAGCGTTGGCCATGCCTCGGAACGGAAACAGTGTTTCGGACGGCAGCAATGTTCAAGTTTCTTACGTCTGTGACTTCCTGTCGAATGACAATGGATGAATACTAATTCGATTCGGGGTTACAAAGGTGCTAATACGTCATTTATATACTTTTCTATATCGCTAACTTGGTTATATGTGTTGAGGAATTGTGTGTAAAGTTGAAGTAGTAACGATAATTACGACTGAAATAAGTAGGCAAGCATGATCGTAGCGTAGCAACACATGGTATTTTTGGAGAATCCACATTGTTACTTTAATTTTGCATGTAGTTGAGGGTACTATTTTCGTGGATTGTTCAGATATAAAAAAGGGTATTGCGGAAACTAAAAAAATTAATAATTTTGTTTACATAAGCTTTGTTCGCGGGTCTAGTAATGAACTGATTCTGAACCAGAACCAAACTGGTTTAGAATTGTTTTAAAGCGCATGTCTAGTTATTTATTAGTTCGGAATTTTTATTTACCGCGAACGATTTTCTATACAGCTGAGGATGTATTATAACCTAGCCTTTTGGTTAGGATTTTTCATGGTTAAATTGGATACTACACAAAAAAAATAAATTCAAACAAAAAGGTAAATTGGTATACTGTCGAAAGCCACTCGAGGTCTCTCGGCGGAAGACGAGAGATTCCCTGCCTCCTCTCGTTTTTAATATAAGTATGTGTATTTAACTAAAGATAAAATTCAAACAACAAGAAATGGTAAATTCTTGTAATATTGTCTATACTTTTTAATTAAATCTTTATTTATTTTATTGCATACATACATTTATACGAAATGCAATTAAAAATCCTTTGTTTATATACGCTCAGAATCACAAAAATATAAAAAAATATTCAACAGGTATATTAACCCGCATAAAAAGTGGCAGAAACAAATAAACTGGAATACAACGGTTTATTTCTGTACCACAAAAACAGAAAACAGCTGACCATGTCGACAATGCGCATGAAATTCCGAGCTGAACTTTTAGTTCCAATAAAAATCCCAGGACTGCTAATCAGGTTACGAACCGGTAACGAACTGATTCCATTGTAACCCGCGAACACAGAACTGTTACTAAAAATTCGGGATTTTACTAACCGCGAACGCTGCTTTTTTACTGCGCATGTGAATAGTCTTAGAACCGGTTCATAATCGAACAAGCGAACAAAGCTATTATGAAGAAGTAAGTTTGGAACTTTGAATTCATTTTTTAGTGTTGAATTCATTTTTTTCCGGGGTAAGAGGGGTTGGAAGTTTAAGATTACTGGGGGGAGATAAAAAAATAGAGAAAAATATAATCAACGCCCAACGAAGTGGGCATGGGTCGGCTAGTGTTTAGTAGTAGCTAAGTCATTAAGCAACCCTACTTTATAAAACAAATATGTTTATTACTATAAAAACGTGACACCTACACTGAATAGGTTCGTAATATAAAAAAAGAAAAAGATATAGTGTTATTTCGAAACACCTAACCTATAATTTATGCATATACTCATGTGCAACCAATAAAAAAAGGTTTAATTAGGCCAAAACTATAAATTTTATGTTATGAAGTTAAGTTGTTTCAAATTTTACGATTCGAATTATAGATTCAATGGTGTGGTCGTAAAAATGTTACTATAGATGTTAGAAGGTTATGTTCCCATCAAGGCAAGATAGGTATTTAATAAACAAATTAGTGGTATTTAGTAAGCCAATATCGTACTATTATTTCTCTAATGCTGTAAAATTCACTAGTAAAAAAACAATTTCTTTTAGTTGCTTAAAAAGGGTATTACTAAAAAAATTTAAAACATTTTAAAGCTTAAAGTCTCCAGTTTTAAGATTTTACAATAAAAAAACTCAAGCAACATGTGCAACCCTACTGAATACCAAAAATATTTGTATCCAATAGGCTAGATAAGTAAGGCTGTAAAACTGTGTCTGTAAATAAGAGTAACCTAGGTAGATTATTAGTTAACAATAAAGACAAAACAGAAAAATTAGATATGTCAGGGGTTTATAAAGTTAATTGCGCAGACTGTAATGCGGAATATATTGGTCAAAGTGGAAGGAGCATAAAAACAGAATAAAAGAACACAAAACATCAATTTTAAATGGTTTAAAAAACACAGGCATTTCAACATATTGTATAGAACAAAACCACTTTATAGATCTTAATAATGTTAAACTACTCCATAGAGAAAACAAAGGTAAAAAATTAAATTTATATGAACAACTAGAAATTAAAAAATCACTTATAGACAATACAACTCTTTATACCAATGATCAAATAAATTTCGCAGATATGCCAATTATAAATAAATTTATTACCACATCTGGCCGCATAATAAAACCCCTAATAATATTTTATAGACCTTTTTTGGGAAAAACGTGTTAAATGGTTCTGTTTGTAAATATTTCTCTTTTTAAATTTAGTATACGAAGTACTCTTGATGAAGCCCTAGAAAGGCGAAACAATTGTAGAGTAATGCTCTAATAATTATTGAAACATTAAAAAGCAATTTTTTCCTATTTAGTATTAATACCAAAAATATTTGTTTTTTGATTTTATTTTGCGTATTTTTTTTGGTCTAATATTACTTTTTTTCAACTCTCAACTTTCAACAAACCACAATATTAATCGAATAACTTGTTTATTCAGCATTGTTTTTTTTTTAGTTTCGATACGATCACCTCTTGCTTATATATAGAACTTTAAATGATGGAAAGGATCTTTTTGTCTTTAACCAATAATATAACAATTAAATTATATTAAATTTGGTATTTAAAATAAAAAATTATCCTAATACCAAATTTACCTTAAAATTATTTTAACATCGTAGGAAATACATAAACAAAAATTAATGTTTTTACTTTTAACGGAACACAAGCAATTGTTTTTACAACGTATTCTATTAGCTACTGCTTTTATGGCAACTACGATGAATTGCGACGTACCCCATTTAGTATCAAAAAGATCATGCAATTATGTTATGAAGTTAAGTTGTTTCAAATTTTACGATTCGAATTATAGATTCAATGGTGTGGTCGTAAAAATGTTACTATAGATGTTAGAAGGTTATGTTCCCATCAAGGCAGGATGGGTATTTAATAAACAAATTAGTGGTATTTTGTAAGCCAATATCGTAATATTATTTGGTACCACAAAAGACCTTTAAAAGAGCTTTAAGAAAACATCACATTAGGTACATCTAACTTTATTAGTTTCGGAAATATGGCCATCCAAATCAGGTATTTAGGTAATTTTTAAAGTACCGCCATTTTGTAATAGGTGAAGATATTGACTTCATATTCTAGGGTTATAAAGTACTTGTCAGGAGCTTTAAAATAATTATCGACCCGCCTTCTCATTTAAGAATTTTGGGGTGGTGGCCCTGGTGGTTAAGGGGTTAAAGGGGCGCCGTCCAATTTTTTGTAAAAACGTTCCCCCTCAATAAATATCTTGACGTGTTTCGGCGATTTTCTCAAATCTGTCTCGTTTCGAAGATAACTTGAGTGGAAAGTTTTTAAATAAACACACTGTATATATATATATATATATATATATATATATATATATATATATATATATATATATATATATATATATAATATATTATTTGTAATAAACCTATTAAACATGCTAATTACTAAAAAAATCATAAACAAACTATAATAGTTGCAAAAAGTTTTTATTTCATATACAAAAATACAAAATACATTAGTTGGTTTACTTAAACTTAGTTTAGTTGGTTTAGTTGTGGTTAACTTAGTTTAAGGTCAATTGTCAACTTTACCTAGTCGCATTGATTTTGAAAGTATTTTCGGAGAAAAGATAACATATCCAAGGTATTATCTTTTAAGTTTGATCTTAGTTTATTGCACATATATCCTGCAGCTGAAAACGCACGCTCAGCCTTGACACTTGTCGGCGGAATAGACTCTACACCCTTGTAAACACCGTCCAAGTATATACTTTAATTCTCTCCGAAATCAAAAAGGGTCATTTCATGTTTTAGTAACTGGTCAAGTGTTACTCGTGCTCGTACAGTCAGAGGAGAAGCCTTTGATTCTGATACCCGGGCAGTACGAAGACTACGATTCAATTACTCTCATAGATAACCTACATTTAGATCCGCAGTGGCAAGAAGCATTTTTCGGATTTTTACGACATCGCGCAGTGGGTGGACGAACATGCGCACTTAAAAGCCGTGGCAAAATACAAACACCGGCACCCCGTACCCTTCGTCCGCGGTCTGACCGTAACGCTCATTAGCTACCGTACTTCGAACAGAAAACGAGGACGCCGTCAACAAATTCTTTCCTATAATGCGGATAGTTTGTTTAGGGCCGGGTGCGTTTA
Organism: Listronotus bonariensis; assembly: GCA_014170235.1. NCBI lineage: Eukaryota > Metazoa > Arthropoda > Insecta > Coleoptera > Curculionidae > Listronotus > Listronotus bonariensis. Next base: position 105,644 of record JACEGR010001630.1, on the reverse strand, counting down.
CCCTCAACTGGCTTGCGCACAAACCGGTTTTTTCGCCTATGAAATGTAACTATTGTTTTGCGCAGGTTGTAACATTGGCAATCCATCGAGATCAGTGATTACTCTTCTAAATTTAGTGCCGATAGTTCACGTCTTGTTGTTAGATTAGATAAAGGTATATTATCTTCTTCATCCTTCTATGCAATTATATAATAGATGTCGCGGTCGTAGTAGATAAGTCCGTAGTTATTTGTGAGTGGTTTTTGCTTTCTGGGGCGTTTTAAAAGACTTTTGCACTGTTGTTGTCGAAAACGGAATTTTAATATTGAATCCCGCACAGAAAATCCCGCAATGTAGATCTCGCAGAAACTTAGAGGGATCCCGCATTTGCGAGATCCTGTGTTTGCGGGATTGGATTCCCTACTACCAAGTCTCGTCAGTATCGAATAGAATTATTTTATTCTCACCTCTCGACCTACCTACAATAAATCTTTTGATTCTTTATTTTAACTATAAAACTCCTATAGTTTTTAATTTAAAAAATATATTTAAATAAATCTACAATATTAATAGGCCATAAAATTTCGCAAATCTTTAATAGAATAAATTTTTGACTCCTTTATTTATTTGTTTTTAAATATATGAATAAATAAATAAATAATACATTGCCGCATTTTAATCATTGTTAGTAAATAACTAATAATTATTATACAGATGTTTTATACGTCTCATTATAATATTAAATTATCGGTGCAAGACTAGTATCACTAATGTAGTATGAAACGAATATTGATTTTAAATTGTGCATATTTTTGATTAATATTTTAAGCTTGTTTATATTGTTAATTATTTTTTAATGTTTTTAAGTATGATTAATTGGTATTAATGTGTATCTTTATTACAACTAATTTATTATAGTGATAGTTTAGACTACTAGTGCTAGACAGAATTTAATTAAAAATTAATTTTAAAAAGAAAAAGAATTTAAGAAATAATTTTATTACAACGATATACAGGTGCGGAATCAACTGGCCGACCATAAGATCAGAGACAACAATGAGACGAGTAACTGGTCCTAACTTGTCCATTGTATTTATCTCTTTCTAGTTTAACGCAAGTTCCAATAAATATGTCTTTGTCTTTCATCATGGCAGGCTATCGTAGATGGAGCAATCATCGCTTTGCCCTGGTTGCCAAGTTGTTTACAATTTCTGCATGTAAACTTTAATGTCCTTTTTTGCTCACATCTAATTAAGAGAAAGAAAATATACCATGAGCCATGAATCGAATATTTTTAACTTGACGACGTTGCCGCAGGCAGTCATGCCGAAATGTTAATCGATATTTTTCAATGGCCGATTTGTTTGGACAGTTTGTTTACATTTTCTGTGATTTATTGTGTTTCGTGGTTTTTTACACTTAATTGGACTTTGAATATTGACTTTTATTAGTGATCACAGTGTATATATTAAATTTGTGCTTTTTAACAGATAATTTAAGGTAATATTGACATGGTTATCTGTAAGAAAAATCTTTATAAAAATCAAATAAATGACATTTTTAATAAGGTGTGTGTAATTATTGAACTAAACCCCAATATTTTATATTAATTGGAAACAAAAACAAGTACCTAACATTAAGGGCAAAAATAGTACAGCTATATAATTTGAATTTGGCGGGCAAACGATAAAGTCGACTCACGCGCAATCTGCGTTTATCTGCCTTGAAGACAGACAAGGAAGGCCCAGCAGCTATCTCTCTCTCTCGGATAATTTATTTACATTTAGTTTCTCGTCTCATTATTGTCTCTGATAAGATATTAAAAGCATAGGAAATATTCGAGGTGAGATCTTGTCGCCGTACGACACGACAGACGGCTGACGGAAGCGCGGTAAGCCAGGAGCCCCTGATTTCGTTCTGTTTGAATATGCAGGCTCGTTACAGCGGTGGATTTTACGAGAGTACATAGCAAGTTGGTGGAAGGGATTCAGTGTATGATTTGGCTATGGTGGACGGTTTGTTTTTCATACCGGTATGTATTTAGCAGTGTAATAATTTCTTAAAATTTAAAGGTAAAGTCTTTTGTGCATTACCCTAGTATATTTCCATACAGAGTGTGCACTAATTAACGGTACACAGAGAAATCATGGATTACTTGTACTAATATACGGATTTCACCAGACATACATAGTATACAGTGTGTCTCCAAAAATATTTTGCATACTTAAAATTAGTTTTTAATTCTAAATATTTATTGTTTATAATAATTTTTGATATTAACAATATTACATATTCCATATATTTGGTATTAGCAAGTTCCATACTTTTTCATCTGTTATCTTTGAAGCATAAAAAAGAAACAAGTCAACAAATAAAACTTTTTAATGGAACAACTTGTATATTAGTCACTATTAAAACGTCTTTTAAAAATCTTTACAAAAATACCACATTTGATGTATCTATCGTTAATAGTTTTTGAAATATGAGCACTAAAATCTGGAAAATAGTAAATATAATTTTTATTTTACCTACCTACGACACTAACGTAAGACTGTAGCTTAGTTTAGATGTAATGGATATTAGATCTAGATATAAATGGCCATATTTCCGTAACTATTTAAGATAGATATATGAAATGTGGTATTTTCGTAAAGCTTTTTCAAATATCTTTTTGATGGTAATACACGGAAAAAATCTGGTAAATATTCATGCAATTGTAACCTACACAGTTACAATGTGTAGCACTATAGGCTCCAGGTACACGTTGTAGTAAAACTCGCTCCGTTTTTGTAGCAAATAATATGCAGTAGTATTTAATACTTTTGTAGCAGAACTTCATGTTATCATTTTTAATACTACTATAATGTAGTGAATATTCATATTTGGTTACTGTTGTTAGCTACTATCAATTACTTACAAAACTTTAGGAATCATTAATTTTCATACCAGAAAAATATACTTGGAACGCCAATAATAAATATATTTAACACAATTTTTGCGCAAAACTCTTACAGCACACAACGCGTTTGGTTTTTTTTCTATGTATAATTATACAGAATGTCCCAAAAAAATGTTTACCTCTTCATTTTTCTTAAGTTTTCGATGTTCATTTGTTTCTTATTTTTATGCTCCAAAGATAATAGATGAAAAAGTAGGAAACTCTTATTCAGGTTCAGCTTCTTGGTTATAGTTAAAAGTAGGTGGCAAAATGGATAAATATAAATGAAAACCTTGTATAATATTCTTAGTAACTTGCGTGCTTGTTTATGGTTTTGATGCTAGTCAATCGCCAAACCAAACATTTTTTTAAATATTAACTCCTAACCCTTTATTACTTTTTTTTGTAAAAGCTAATTTATTATTAAAAAAAAACAAATAATTGTTCGAAAATGTTTGATAATTCTGTAAATGTACTAATTATTCTAATAACATTTCAGTTTTTCCATGTCTTACAGCCAATAATATTTCTACTTTTCCGTATATCAGATTTCAAATACATTAATTAAAAACATATAAATCTTAAAATTGGAATTCAGAGTTACACGTCTTGAAAGATAAAACAAACTAATTTTATTTGAAATCCAATTCCAACAAAAGTGCAGTCTTTTATTCAAAGTTTTAAAAGTCCAATTAACATAAGTTTGTCGATGTTACACTTCCTGAATAACCAAAATCTTCATGTCGGAACTTTAATTTCTCTTTGAGTTTTCATTTTATTACTACCGGAAGATCTTTCATAAAAATATTAAACCAGAATGTTAAGTTAGGAAAAATATATTTTTTTTTCCTATGGTCGTAAATGTAAATAACTTTTTGTCCAAAATAAATATTTTTAATAAAATTCAACTTTTATATATTATGAAGAGTTATTCTTCTTTTGTAATAATATAATTATTCTTTAACATAGTCTCCAATTGGTTAAACCCGTCCGAAAAATACGTTTTCTTGTGGTCTGTGAAGTAGACCTCTGTGGCGGCGATGACTTCCTCAACTAAAATTTCTGTCCGACGAGTGACTTTTTAAGTTTAAAAACTAAAAGAAGTTGCACAAGGCCAAATCAGGGAATACGGTGGATGATGCAGAAGTTGCCTAATCCGACCAATTTGGTCGTGGCAACTTAGGTGTGAGCGGGTGCGTTGTAATGGTGAAAGAGCACTTTTTACTTCGGCTTTCTATATGACGCAGAAACTCTTTCGGGTAGCGCTTAAACAAAGTAAAACACTGCTCTGAAGTGATTTAACGGTTGCGCTTGTTATCCGTAGTAAGCAAGCGCGGTACCCGTACCAATATCATGCTCAACATTTGTAGGATATGGCCCACGCGGTCTTTTAAGATGTCTACTGTCTCAGCAATCTGAATCGTCGGTCTGCCATTACGAAATCTTGAATTTTTGTTACGTTTTTCTCTGTATTAGCCGTTTTTGAAGCTCCTTGACACGGGTCATCTAAAACCGACGAGCGACCACGTTGAAACTTGTTAAACCAATTTTTGCTGGTCCCCATCGAAAAAGAAGAGTCACCGTACACAGCATTAAAGTGTTCTTTGCTTTCGCCGCGCGACTTCCCTTCCAACAACAAGATTCGAATCACCGACCGATATTGCTCTTTTTCCATTTTTCCAAAATTCGTAGATACGTCCGTTTCCACACGTAACCGTCTACGAGTTTATTCTAGACGATAGTAAATTACTCTTTTAATTGTGGTGCCATTCAGCGACAAGGCTAAGTTCTTACCGGACCGCCCTCGTAAATCTTTATAAGAACTAAAAAAAATTGAATTAACTTTGTTTTTGCAAAATCTACCAGACATTCTGTTTCACTGTTTCATTTTCGATAAAAAAAAACTCTCTACCGGTTTTTATTTTGTTACTGCTTGTTGAAGAATATTAAATCAAGATAAATTACAGACAATTTTAAAGAAATATCTCTTTAAATCGATAATACAGTACGTAAGAGCCATCCGCGCCTAAGACTTAATGTCGTATCATCCATCTACAACAATTTTGCATTGAGCTCCATCTCGCGTTGATCAGTTACGCCCAGCGAGTTAGAAGCCACTACGACTGTTGCTACCAAGTTACGCGAAGGCCTTAGACATTCCAGGGGCGTCAAGCAATAGGATTTTTTTATTTTGAAAATTACACCTTTCACTTGTAGAGGAAGAGCATGGTAAATATAGATTGCGAAACAGGTATTTTTATAGTAATTATTAAGTAGTGGAGCATGGAGTAATGGCAATGTATATTTTAGAGTCTTGTGAAAATAGTTCTTAAGTAGATATAGTTAAACTACTAGAATAACATATTACCTATCACCTAGGTAACAAATATAGGCATTACTTGTATTATTAGATATTATTAGATGAATATTAGAAGAATTCAGTAATGCTTATTTAGGCTAGTTACCTAAAGAGGATTTTACTGAAATAACACCTTAAAGAAGCAACTTCTTTTCTCCTCTTTAAAATATACATAAACAGTGTATCTACGTAAGTCGTCGTCATGTGAAAAACTTTTTTAATTATTCTACAAAGAAAACTTATTCCTTGTAAAGAGTTCTGCATTATCCAAAACCTAAAAGGCAATCATCAGATATTAAATTTTATCAGTCATCTTTGGTGGGGCGTGCGGTGAATTTTAAAGTAAGGAAATTTTTTCTTTTAAAACTTGCCTATTTGTAATATTATGCGATTCTTCAATTACTTTTCGCAAATTTGTGAATCATGTCATCATAAAAACGTGGATGTTCCGCCATGTTTTAAAAATTTTTATTCTTAATAGACAACAGCGATATTTATAAAAGTAATTTAAGTTCCAGTAAGTTTAGCCGACAAAATATTTTATTAATATTTTCACACCCAGTTAACACGTTAACTGCCATGAGACACACGGTTTATACCTCACCTAAATGTTAAGCTGGTGCTGTGAGATACATTACTTATCAGCAAAGTGTAAAAATAAAAACATTTTTATTTTTAGGACACACAACACTTGTTCAGATACACTCTTCTTACTAGTTATTTGTCCAACCGGGTCCCTGACAGCCGAAGTCAAAACAAAGCTGCTCCAACAACAGCTTCCGCGCATTTCGTTCCAGATCAGCAAGCAGGCTGCAGGTGAAACAAAGGGTTTAAATACCTCCTGCACCACAAATAAACACAAAGAAAATAGGATTTAGCAGCTGTAGGTCGGGCCAGCTTTTATTGGGTTTTCTATTGTGGCTCGATCGAAATCAAGGCTGCATTTGGTAATAGCTTAAAGCTGAATCGCCGTTTGACGTTTCGTTTTCTGATATGGTGTAAGGAAACGGTAAACAGAAAGCATAAATTGACAAATGAAAGTTGTTGTTTCATCTCCTAACTGAAAACGTCAAACAGCAAACGGAAACAGAAACGTCAATCTATAAATCCAGCTTAATACTTAGGATATTTTAAGCGTTTTTAATATAGTTTAAATAAATGCTTTTTTATCTTTAAAAAGCATTTACTTACAAAAATATTATTGTTTTAGGAAAAGCACTGCGTCTCTAGCTTCAGTGGACTAAATGTTGGCTAAAAATGTGATTTTTGTTTAAGAGTTCTTGTTTTTGTGTTCAGGTATGCAAATAGTTTTTTTAACTCGTTTATTAGAAAATAATGAAATCTATTATGTAAGCTTATCATATTAACGTTTTATTAAAAATTTTCTTACACAATTTTGTTGTAAAATCAATGGGAAAACCAATATTAAAGGTAACAAATTTTACATGAGAATTCCTATGGCCAATCTGGTATTGCACCACCCGCTATGCTTTTTAGTTATTTTCCGATGTGACGCGTTTTAATTTTTTTTTAATTTCAAGCGAGATAGTCTGTTTTTTTTTAATATCTTTGGACAATCCACGAAGGCTGGAAGCCTAAATACTAACGTACCGTGGGTGTCTTAAGCAGGGCAAGAGGAAGTTTGTTAACACGGGACTTAAAAACTTGAAGATTTGGGGGGAAGGAAAAACCTCCGCTGGCAGTAGGTTCCACAGTCTAGAAACTCTAGGGATAAAAGAACGAGCGAAATGGAAAGTTCGGGGCCTGTCCAATTGAACCGTATAGGGATGCATACGCATGGCACCACGAGTTTCTCTGTTGGGAGCTGCAAGGGGAGGGACTATACTGGATAATTCGTCGGAGCAGAAGCCGTAAAAGTATCTATAGAAGAGCGATAGATCTCCCACAGCTCGACGATGGGCAAGAGAAGGAAGTCTTTGAGTAAGTAAAGGATCATTTATAAGACGAACAGCTCTTCTTTGAATGGCATCAAGAATGCTGAGGGTTGTAGGGGATGCCATTCCCCAGACATGAGAACAATATTCCAGAGAGGGTCGAATTTGGGACACATACAAAGTGTATAAATTGGAAGGAGAAAAATACTTTTAGCTCGGAAAAGAAATCCAAGCTTTTTTGAAGCCGCGGTGGCTATAGATACAATGTGTTTATGCCAGTTAAGGTTATTCTCAAATGTGACGCCCACAAGGTTAAATGTATCCCCGCTCTGCAAAACCTGGCCACTCATAAGCAAAGGATGAGTGTTTGATGATTTTTTTCGCGACAAGGAACATGATTGTGTTTTGGAAGCATTAAATTGACCGAGATTTTTGGCGCCCCAATCCAAGATCAAATTAAGATCCTATGAAAGAGATATCTGCATCGCCCTGCGTTTGCTTTCCAAGTCGGGTTGAGAGATTAGTTTGGGAACCTGAAAAGTGGAGTGAAGGGTACTATCGTCAGCATAACTATGAATGGGATTGGTTGTGGAAGAAAGAAGGTCGTTGATGTGAAGAAGAAACAAAGTTGGTGCTAGTACTGAACCCTGAGGCACTCCAGCAATAATTTTGTGAAAGCTTGAAGAGTGGCCATCAACAATGACTGATATACGTCGATTAGAAAGATAACTGGAGAGCCAAGAGCAGAGTTTAGTTGGAACACCGTAGGAGGGAAGTTTATTAAGAAGTGCGTCATGCCAGACCTGGTCGAAAGCCTTAGATATATCAAGAGCCACGATCTGGGACTCACGTAGAAACTCAAGAGACTCAAGAGTCTGTATATTGTAACAATTGCAAAAATTAATTTAGGCTTCCTAAAGTTACAAACTTTCAACGACTTCACTGGTTTGCAACAGATAAAGATAGATGGATAGATCGGCAATTAGCATACAAGTTTCATACGGGATAATTCGCTCATCAATAATAGCACGGCCACTCCTGGCGACAGAACACAACACGTCTGTCCGTAACACTTATCTCTTGCCGTGCCTATGACGTATCTACTAGCTCTTGACTTGACGCTATACAACCACGTATGATGGTTTATTTCTGACTAGGACTAAGATAATCATCCAACTATTTCTCAAAATGTCTATAGTTTTTACACTATGTCTAGGCACTTAGAGCTAAATGTAGATATTCATGCAAGGTGCAAAAATTCCACACCACTATTTTTTGAGTAATTAAATGTGTATTTTTAGTTGCGATACCATGTCAAGGCAAGTTTTTTCGAAAATTCCACACCACTGTTTTTTGACCAATCAAATGTGTAGTTTTGGTTGCATTACCACGACAACACAGGTATTTATCGGAAATTATTTTCTCCTGCCTGGGGTACCCTGGAGCGAACAAAAAATATGTTTTTGGGTAGTTTAAACCTTTTGCTAAAAAAAAGTACTCTTGTTTGACATCGATAAAATAAGCCGTTTTCGAGTAAAAAATTATTTTAACAATAAGACTTTATTTTTGTTTCATAATACAATATTTTATTTTCGATGTAATTTGTAATTTTTAATTCAGTATTGAAGTCCCCTCGTAGCAGGTCAGGAATTTAGGAAAATTAGAAAAACAAAGATTTTTTTACTCGAAAACGGCTCATTTTATCGATGTCAAACAAGAGTACCTTTTTTTTAGCAAAGGTTTAAACTACCCAAAAACATATTTTTGTGTCTTCACCATACAGGGTGTAAAAAATATTATCAATAATGTGCGAAAACTAGTCCGTCCCTGGCAAACTAAAGAAGCGACATAAGTTTCAAGGGCACTATTTTAAGAGGTCTTTACTAGTATGCATCGTACTAAAATATTATCAAATTTTACAGAGCGCTTTAAAAGTTATTCACGAAAAATCGATTTCTAGCTGCCTCCTTTAGGGGATCATATCTCCGCAGGGGGCTTAAACGGAAAAATTTTATAGGAACTTGTCGTGTTATTTTCATCTGTTCCATACGTGTGCGAGAGATTTCCCACATTTTCCCGGACACTCTGTATATATATATATATATATATATATATATATATATATATATATATATATATATATATATATATATATATATATTTAAAACTCGTGTTAAAGGCACAAAAAAGGACACCTTCTGCATATACAGGATGGCTAAATTGTACCAGAAAGTCACATATTTGTTCAGTGAGATAAGAGAAGAACTTTAACATAAAAGTTGTAGGGTTTTTAAACGTGTATGGGAAATACTTACACGCCAATATTTTGCTGTAAGCAAAGTGTTCTGAAAAAAGTGATGAGTGAGAAGTTATTTCTATTTTTTTGATATATATTTTTTTATAATTTGTCAAACTCCATGCGTAGCAAAATAAATTACCTATAACTAACTACATTATCATTTTTATAAATTAAATTTTGTCTAAGTTATAGGTCATATTCGTTATGGGTGCTCAGTATTATATAACTCTTCCCTACTTAGTGTTTTTAAACACGTTGCGAGGTATTATTGAAAATTAATTTGTTTTATTTTTTAAAGAATATTCCTATATTAATTTTTTTACATAAGTTTTTTTCTATAAAAGTTTTTGATATTATGAAAAATTAGGTTACATTCCTCTTGAGCAAAATTTAAATTTTTTGACATACCTCGTAAAGTACTGAAAAAAATTAATATTTAATTATTGCATTTTAGATTTCAGATCGTAAAATTAGTAATAAAAAAATGTCTCTTGTGTTGCGAACATAAGTAGACACGCTGTATAGTAAGAACATTTTAAAAGCGCAAATTCGGTATCCTTTGAAAATAATACAAAAAAACATAAAAAGGCCGCCTGCAATCGGAATTTTTATACAAAGGCGCCGCTATCCTTTACAGCGACACGCCGATACACTATGGGATAGAAATCCATTATTTTGGCCAAAAAGCAATTTTGAAATTTTAATGGCTCATGCTGTGTATTTCAAAGTAGATACTCCAAACTACATGTACGCAAAATTATAAAAGGATATGACGACTTCTATTGGGGTAATACGAAACTTGAAAATGTATTTTAAGTAAACATAAATATACAACATTTAATCTACTTAGTTTATTATTAGCCTTGTTTACTAAAAAAGTAAAAGAGCTTTAATAATAAGAGCTATTGTTGTGTTTCCGATGCCGTCTCGCGAAGTCTCGCTACTTTTGTCAAAGATTTTTTACCTTTTTCTTTATCAGTTTTTGTACTTACTATTGCCTTCCTGCTTTTTGCTACTTCTGAGTGTAAGGACAGATACAAGATTTTTTATAATTTACAAGGTTTTCCATTTTAAAATTTAATATGTTTTGTCCTACACTGTATATCCTAAAAGATAAAAGCATTCTGATGAAAGATATGGATTCTACAGAATCTACCCAACAAAACAGTGTTTTTATTTATTTTATACGTTAAAAAATAAAAACAGTTGGGAAGATGTATCTCTATTACGCTTCTAAGAATAATTTAAAATTATTTTTCAGATTTGGATGGTCATATTTCCGAAACTAATTGAGATAGACACATCAAATGTAGTATTTTTTAAAGCATTTTAAAAAATTTTTTGATGGTGATATAATATTCAGGGTATTCCATTTAAAACAAATCATACCTCTTGTCATACCCTGTATATCATATGAGATAATAATCATCGGATTACTAATTAGAATACTACCGAATTAACTAAACAAGCTGACATTTTAGTTTATTTTGTACAATAAAAAATAATAATGTTAAGGGGGTGTAAATTTATAATAACATATAATAAGTTTTGGGTTTCCAAAAAGCATTTGTAATAATTTATAATATTTTTCCAGTAAAAGAACCTCATTTTAAGTTAGATTGGTAAGTTTCAGAATTTTGACCAAAAAATTAATTTCTATCCCATAGTGCGATGACCACCTGCATCAACCGGCATATCATAAAAGAAATATAGCAAAGGCGGCCGATTTATTTGGTTTAAACTTTTTGTGATTTTTTTCTTATCAAAGAGCACCAAATTTACATTTTTATACTGTTCCTTCTATATATTAAGCTGTAACATTATTTTATCACACAGAATCACCGCGATCGATTTCTAAATCATCCTGTAATAAAATCTCGCAGTAATGACGGATTTCTGGTGTGTTCTTTACAAAGGACGTAATTATATATTTTAAGCATGTAAATATCCGTTATATTAACCCTTAAGACACGTCTCCAACTCAACATTATAAAATCTCTTTTTATCGCCGTCCCTTTTTGTCACTGTAAACTTGGCCTCAGGTGTGACATATATTTTTCTTTCTTTTTATTTGGGTACGTAGACGGATCAGACACCGCATCCTCTCCATAGGCCATTGTGTAGATGTCCACGTGCTCTTTGCAACTATCTCAGGCCTAATTTGCAATTGAATAGACGTCAGCACAAAAGTAAAGTTATAAATAAAGTGATCAATGCCTTGCGAATCTGGTTTACCTACCGAACATTTTGACAGGCCCGTTTAGATCGTTTGTCACTGAAAAGTGGTTTAAAAGCTTGTCATTTTGGTTTGCGAATCTGCATGATAAAAATGTTTAATTGTGCAGTAGTTTTAAGCTTCTTTAGTTGTTTTTAAAAGCTTTTGTATGGATTGGGCTTATACAGGGCACTACGAGAACTTACTAATTTAGGGTATACACTGTGTCCCAGCCACGGATCTTCTTTTTTTTGTAAGGCGTGACAAAAAGTGCCCTCTGCGCCCCCTTGGGTTTTGAAGAGCAAAAAAAAGTTCCTCGCCTTTCACATCGCGCCTTCTTCCATCAATTGCCGCCCTTAGATAATAACTTTGTTCGCGGGTCTAGTATGAACTAATTCTGAACCAGAACCGAACTGGTTTAGAATTGTTTTAAAGCGCATGTCTAGTTATTTATTAGTTCGGAATTTTTATTTACCGCGAATAATTTCCTATACAGCTGAGGATGTATTCCAACCTAGCCTTTTGGTTAGGATTTTTCATGTTAAATTGGATACTACATAAAAAAATTAAATTCAAACAAAAAGGTAAATTGATATACTGTCGAAAGCCACTCGAGCTCTCTCGGCGGAAGACGAGGGATTCCCTGCCTCCTCTCGTTTTTAACATAAGTATGTGTATTTAACTAAAGATAAAATTCAAACAACAAGAAATGGTAAAATCTTGTAATATTGTCTATATTTTTTACCTAAATCTTTATTTATTTTATTGCATACATACATTCATACGAAATACAATTAAAAATCCTTTGTTTATATACTCTCAGAACCACAAAATTATAAAAAAATATTCAACAGGTATATTAACCCGCATAAAAAGTGGCAGAAACAAATAAACTGTAATACAACGGTCTATTTCTGTACCACAAAAACAGAAAATAGCTGACCATGTCGACAATGCGCATGAAATTCCGAACTGAACTTTTACTTCCTACAAAAATCCCAGGACTGCTAATCAGGTTACGAACCGGTAACGAACTGATTCCATTGTAACCCGCGAACACAGAACTGTTACTAAAAATTCAGGATTTTACTAACCGCGAACGCTGCTTTTTTCACTGCGCATGCAAATAGTCCCAGAACCGGTTTAGAATCGAACCCGCAAACAAAGTTAATAATAAATCCAGCTCGCAAACGTAATTGTTTACCGTTTAGTGCACATCGGTCATGCTTCATTTTGCCGTCTCTTCAAGATGTTACTCGGGGCAGACACCCTGATTTGCCCCCCTAGATCCGGGCCTACGGTGTCCTGGAGCTATTTGTAATTTTCCTAGTACTAAAAATATTAATTAGGTATCTTAAATATTTTCTTATCATATCTTGGTGATAATTAGAGATAAAGAAGCGGTTTTTGCGAAGTGTTGCTACTTTTTGTAAAAACGAAAGATGTCACCAAAAGTTTTCATGCCCCTCTTTTTTTTGACATACAGGATAGGACAACTTTCTTTTTTTTCATTTTTGGACTCCCCTTGTGTTGTCTTGTAACTTACAACAAAGGTAACGGATAATACTAGACATTTTAAAGTAGAATCCAGTGTTAAAGTTAGTTTGTTTTTTAAAATTTTATATGTTTCGAGATATGAACTAAATATGTGATTTTTCTTATGTAACACCCTAGATATTTTTTATATATTAAATTATATAGGACGGAGCTTTTTAAAAATATGTAATACTTAATAGCTATTTTATATTTTTAGACCCTATATTGATGTTTTTAATTTTAAAATTTAATTTTGCATAGTGGTCAGGATAAAGACTTTTTCCACCACTTGGGAAAAAAGCAAATAGCACACTGGTTTCATGCATGCACACTAGTGTTGCAAAGTACTTTACAGCACTAGTGTTACAAAGTACTTTACAACACTCGTGTGATATATATTATGATGTCATTCTAAAAACTGCTATTGGTTTTGCAAGTGACATATTTATTGTAGTGACAGTAAAAAACTTTTACTTACCCTAAACAGTAGAACCGACATTAGCGAAAATCATCTTATTAATGTTAAGTTACTACACAGAATAAGCTTTCTTCTATTATTAAAAAGAGTAATAATTAAATTTCCGAAAAAATAAAAACATAAACTAAAATAGACATAACCACAAAAACAACTTTCACTGTCTGCTCGCTTAGTTGTTTAGTGTTGTCAGGTAAGAAGATCAAATTAAAAATCTTCCTCCTACCTTTGAGCACGCACTTATAGAGGCAGCCTTGCCGCTTGACCGTTCGACCTAAAGCGCCAGAGAAAAACTCCTATAGATCAAATTTCTTTTCTCTGTCTTCGTGTACTCAAACAACTAGTTAAACCTTTTTTTTAACCCCTTAATTAAACCTAAGGCTAATACACACGTTATGAATCCACTTTCTTTTATCCATTCATAAATAGAATTAAACCCTTACGACGTTGCCAAATGCCTTCCATATTTTGCATGGTATAACGGACGTTTAGTAGTAGTTTTTTCTTACCTTTAGGACTTTAGGTTATGCATTTACAATTTTTATATTTTTTATATTTTTTCTCAAAAATATAAGAAAAAATGTAATTTGTACTTAATTTTACATGTGATGTTCAGTTTCATTAACTCGTTTTACCAATTTTACCCCACCCAGCACCCCTTTTCACTCCCCGGTCCCGTAAGTTTGTGTACTGATATTTTTAAAAAACGGAATATTTTGGATATGCGCCACTCATGTTTTATTTAGAAGAGTGTCTAAAATATGTAAGTATAAATAATTAAAAAAACCCTTAAAATAGCAGAAAACCGTGTTAAACTATTACCGTTATTGCCTAACCAAACCATACAATTTTTATTAAGTGAGGGCCTTTTTAAATTCCAAAATGATAAAAGTTATATAATGTTTCTAGGTAGGTGATTTTCGATGTAAAAATATTGTCAAAACAGTATAATATAGCAATGAGGAAAAGTACATATCACACTAGTATTACAAAGTAAAAATCACTCTAGTGTTGCAAAGTACTCAATTATTGTTTTTTATTTTTCTGTAAAGACAAACTTTTTTTTATGAATAATTTGTGGTCGTAGGAAAAATAGTGTACAGTACTCGTGTGAAAATGACTTTCTTACACTCTTGGGTTTGTCGCACTCGGCTAACGCCTCGTGCTATAATATTCCCACTCGTGTGAAATTCGTAATTTTCCACACTTGTAATGTAATATACTATATAACCATGGAACAAACTTAGCCCTCAGTTCATAATCTGTTCAGGTTTTACAGAAAAATCTAAGTTTTAATTTGTTATTTTATATTTTACCCCGCCCAGCACCCTTATTCACCTCTCGGTTTCTTAAGTTTGTTCACTTAATAATATAATTAATGAATATTTTGGATCAGCGCCACTGTGTTTATACACAAAACAGTATCCAAAATTGAAATGTATCCATAAAAAAACATTCAATTTAAAGCAAAATCTTTAAAATTTAATTTCAATAATTTTCCTAAAATATTCGTGGCCGAGAAAAAATTTCCCGGAATAATTAAGCGCATGTGGTATTCGGTAAGAAAATTTTACACCAAGTTTGTGTTAAATAATATTCTTTTAAATTAATATTGGTAACAAAGAGAACCTACATAAAACATTAGACTTAGTTTAACAAACATGCTTTTTATATTTTTAAGGGCATGAAAAGTGCTTTTTAATTTTTCCGAATTAATTTGGTCCACTTTCCTCTATCACCGTGAAATCGGGCTCAAAGCGGTTATGTGTGGCCCGACCTTTACTCGTTTAAATAGGAAAAAACAGGTAAAAATATCGAGGACGCAATACATTTTTATGTCCCACAAATTTTTTAATGGTATTTGTTTAACAGAACTTACTGGTCTCACTCTTTGTAAATTAAACAACGAGCCAAAGTGTAAAACAATCGAAAACCTTGAACCAATATTTGCACTATACATTTTTGTGAATAATTAAAACTTAAACAAATATTATGCTTTGCTTTTATTTGAAAATGCACTAACCGGTAAATTAGAGGTTGAAAATGGTAGCTTATCTAATCTACATACTACGTATACCTACAGGGTGTTCATTTAAAAACTTTCCACTCAAGTTATCTTCGAAACGGGACAGATTTGAGAAAATCGCCGAAACACGTCAAAATATTTATTGGGGGAACGTTTTTTACAAAAAATTGGACGGCGCCCCTTTAACCCCTTAACCACCTGGGCCACCACCCCAATATTCTTAAATGAGAAGGCGGGTGAGGGATACATCAAAGTTCCTGACGAGTACTTTATAACCCTAGACTATGAAGTCAATATCTTCACCTATTACAAAATGGCGGTACTTTAAAAATTACCTAAATACCTGATTTGGATGGCCCTATTTCCGAAACTAATAAAGTTAGATGTACCTAATGTGGTGTTTTCTTAAAGCTCTTTTAAAGGTTTTTTAATGGTAATACTGGTAGTAATATACAGGGTAGAAGAAAAAGTACACATTTTTTATTTAAGAACCCAGTATATTATATTACCATTAAAAAGATCTTTAAATGAGCTTTAAAAAAATACCACATTAAGTGAAGCAGCAGGGCCATATTTGATATCATGGACGCCGGCAGGATAACTTTCAAGGGGAGCAAAAGCAAAAAAAAAGGTTTTCATCTAAAAATATACCTAATATACTGATGGTACTGTTAAATTTAAATCGCACAGGTATTTCATAGAATCTACGAACATCTGAAGATAATTTCTTGTATTATTCAAAGTTAAAAAGTTATTATTATTATACAGGGTTATTCAAAAATCGATCACGAAACTTAAGGGGGTAATTCTACTTGACAAAATAAGGGTAAAGCTTCATATAATTTTTTTTCAAAATGTCATTCGTTTTCGAGTTACAAACCGTCAAAATTCAATTTTTATTTTGGTTTTTTTCGCCATATTGCATTTATTTTTTAGCCAACCTTTATTTGGCACACAAATCGAGCTTTGCAGATTCTAAAATTTTAAGTCAAAAGTACTTTTTTAAATACCGCCAGAGGGCAC
This sequence comes from Listronotus bonariensis, assembly GCA_014170235.1. Taxonomy (NCBI): domain Eukaryota; kingdom Metazoa; phylum Arthropoda; class Insecta; order Coleoptera; family Curculionidae; genus Listronotus; species Listronotus bonariensis. Next base: position 88,899 of record JACEGR010001630.1, on the reverse strand, counting down.
TTTACCTAAAACTTAAAATTTATTTACATCATAACTTTTTTATTTTAACAGATATTGCAAAGCTGGGGCGCCATTTTATAAACAGTCAAAAACTTAAAAAATAAGGTACTCTTTATTAAAGTCGATAAACCTCACCGTTTAGGCACCAATAACCGTCAAAGTTTTCATTAATTTAAATCAAATTACCTACATACATACAGGGTATCCAGTAACTCAACCGACAAACTTTATATTTTTAATTTTTAACACCCCGTAGTTCAAAAACTAAGACGTTTAGGACATATGTTTATATAAAGTTTTTTTCTTATTTTCTTACTCTTAAATGACATTTAATTGGCTTATTGGAAAATCCCGAAATTTAGTTTGTCAGTATATCTTATTAACGCGCTTAAAATAGTATTAAACAATTTTGTTGTAAAATTAATAGGGGAGCCAATATAAGGTATCAAAATTTAAATGGGATTTTTATGGCCAGCCTGGCGATCACCCGGTATAGGAATTTTAAAGTCTAATAGTGCCTAAAATATATGCCTTGTATAGTAAGAACATTTTAAAAGTGCAAATTCGGTACCCTTTGTAAATAATATAAAAAAACATAAAAACGGTCGCCTGCAATCGGACTATTTTATACAAAGACGCCGCTATCCTTTACAGCGACGCGCCGATACACTATGGGATAGAAATCCATTATTTTGGCCAAAAAGCAACTTTGAAATTTGAATGGCTCATGCTGTGTATTTCAAAGTAGATACTCCAAACTACATGTACGCAAAATTATAAAAGGATATTACGACTTCTATTGGGGTAATAAGAAACTTGAAAATGTATTTTAAGTAAATATAAATATACAAAATTTAATCTACTTAGTTTATTATTAGCCTCCTTTACTAAAAAAAGTAAAAGAGTTTAAATAATAAGAGCTGTTTCCGATGCAGTCTCGCGAAGTCTCGCTACTTTTGTCAAAGATGTTTTTACCTTTTTCTTCATCACTTTTTGTACTTACAATTGCCTTTCTACTTTTTGCTACTTCTGAGTATAAGGACAGATACAAGATTTTTTTATAATTTACAAGGTATTCCATTCTAAAATTTAATATGTTTTGTCCTACACCGTATATCCTAAAAGATAAAAGCATTCTGAAGAAAGAGATGGATTCTACAGAATCTACCCAACAACAGTGTTTTTTATTTATTTTATACGTTAAAAAATAAAAAAGTTGGAAAGATGTATCTCTATTACATTTTAATTTATTTTGTACAATAAATAATAATAATGTTAAGGGGGTGTAAATTTATAATAACATATAATAAGTTTTAGGTTTCCAAAAAGCATTTGTAATAATTTATAATATTTTTTCAGTAAAAAGCACCTCATTTTAAGTTAGATTGGTAAGTTTAAGAATTTTGACCAAAAAAAATAATTTCTATCCCATAGTGCGATGACCAGCTGCATCAACCGGTATATCATAAAAGAAATATAGCAAAGGCGGCCGCGAAGACAAGCATGCCGATTTATTTGCTTTAAACTTTTTGTGATTTTTTTTCTTATCAAAGAGCACTGAATTTACATTTTTAAACTGTTCCTTCTATACAGCCAAAATCATAAAAAAGTTTGATAGCTGTGAATAAGAAGTAAACTAAGAACTTTAAAGTCCATTGTCTTAAGTTCACTGTTAGAGAAAATAAAATTTGCCAATTCTTAACACCTTACAAAAATAATAACTAAATTATTTTTTTCTAAAGATAATAAATAAAAGACTTGATAAAGCACTAAAATAATGTACTACAAATAAAACTACTTAAAATTTTTCTGCGCATTCATCATCATAACAAATTTAAGCTTTACCTAAAACAAATGACTGGAGGTAGTTCCAACGATAATTATGGTTCGATGACGAGTTAATTTAGCTGTCAGTCAAATTGACTGACCATTTCTGCTCATTTCTAATAGTATGAGACTGTATGTTAGAAAATAAACTAGAAATTTTAGACAACCAATTAACTTACAATTAGGCAAATAGTTGTTTAATTGATGATAGTATTCGAGGAAACAGTGCTGTGGATACATTGACCTGTAAAGGATAAAATGAGTGGATATATCCAATGTTGGTAGATTATTTTGGTATCTAATAGAAATTCGTTGGTATTAAAAATATTTAAAGACAACCAGTGGCGTAGCGCAGGCAAAAACAGGCGTAGGCGAAGTTATATCCGCCAAAAAAAGGTCCTCATCTTTTAAATATACCCTCTCTATGTCTCTATGTTATGAACAAGCGTTGGTTCTTTCTCTCTCTATTTTTCTCTTGGTTTTGGTTCCTTCAGGTACAATCCACCACTCTCTCCCTTCCGGACTATTCTTTCCAGGGCTTCGTCGGCGAAAAATCTGGATAATCGAGCTCGTAGCTCCCAGAAATTTCAAAAGAAAACAAACAATTCAACAATCGATGCAATGCATAAATTGTCGGCTGTCAACCCAAGATCTGCTACTGGTGTTACGTATAACCTTCACTTTCACTACTGACAGTTCCCATGGCACGCCCATCTATTTCCCGCCATTTGAGAAATACCTCGTGTTCACCACCAAACAGGATACCATCAGCTTATAGGAATCTTCGCTTACAGCGCACAATGGTTTCTCAAATAATATTTTTGGCCATAACTGGTTTAAAATAAACTATCCACAAGATCCTTACAATTAGCAATTTTCTAAAGGAAATAGTCAAGTAGTCTTAGAAAACAAAACACCTAATCAAAAGTCGTACTTACATCTGTCAGTCAGAAGTTTTAATTTCAAGTGAATAGAGATTGAAAAAAAATTTCAGAGATTTTTTATATAGTTTTGAAGTTTTTGTTAAATAATAGTTGTAGTTGATAAATCTTGTGTATCATTTGGATTAATTAGGAGAAGGTAAGTAAAATTTAAAAATACTTTTGTTAGTTAAATTTCGGTCTAGTGTTTGGCTGCAGAACTAATTTACTGGTTACATGTATAAAATATATTTTTTGTTTTAGAAAATGTTAAATTGGATAAAAAAAGGTTTCTGTCATCTTCCGTTTTGCTAATGTATAGCTTTTTAGATAAAGTAATGATAGGAAAAAATATTTTTTTAATATACTTTGCCCCTAATTGCCTCCTAGTAAAATTTTGAATTTTTGTGTATCGTGTATTTGACAAAAATAATACATTAAGTATATATGTTACATTAAGTATAATTAAAAACTTTTAAAACACGAAATTTTTCTTATCCACTTATTATTAGATGTATGCCAACCAAACAAAAATATATTATGTGACTTTTTGTTAACCTTAGCATTTTTATATATACAGGGTGTTTCAAATTCAACGATGGCATCTTATAGATAGGGGCTTAAAAACTACAAAGGTCATGGTTGGATGAAATTTGCTAAATTTAAAGTATTTTTAAGACTAAATAAGAAATATTAAAATAAGAAATAATAAAGTTGTTTATTATATTTCACGACTGCTAATCCTTAAGGCAAAACTCGATTTTTTTTTAATTTATACTAAAAACCTAACAAAATGACAGCCTATTAAATATGTGGAATCCTTATATTTGTTATCCAACGTATTATTCTATTTCTGAATTCATTTATTTAAATAAAGAGTTTAACGTTAATTATTGTGCGTAAATTTAAATATTTTTTTACAGAACACTACGGAGCGAACGCACCATGAATGTTAAAAGAATGGACGTATTTAATTTTTGGATTAATAAGAACGGAAATCATAAAGAAAGAAATATTCAAGTATGCATATGAGATATTAAATATGATGAATATCAAAAGCCCCAAATATCAGGATTCTACAAAAAGGAAAGTTATGGAAATTTGTGACCAGTTATCCAAGAGATGGAAAAAAATAATCGCACAAAGCATAGATTTTTAAAGCAAAATAATAATTGGTTAAATAGTACAGTTGTTCTATTTCCTCAAATGGATAGAGTGCAAACGCCAACAAACTCACTAGGAAGACCCGAAAAGGCATTTTCCTCGAGTAGTGAAAGAACTAAGAGGAAGAAAATCCAAGAATTAGCAACAAATTGCGAACAAAATCTATTAATTGGGGCAACAAAGCTAAGTTTAAAAAAACAGGAAAAAGATGAAGTCAGGCTGCTTAAAGAGAGTCTCGAAACCACTCCTACTAGGTCATCAAAAGTAATAGATAGTTGGAATACGCAAAAATTAAAACCAATAATACCGTATACAAGTGAAGAAGCAGTTAGCTTGATAATTGAGACCAAGTTATCAAAGAGTGACTATCTAACAATTAGAAAAGAGGCAAAGGAAAGGAACTTTGATGTTTATCCTTCATACAAAAAAATTTTACAAGCAAAGGTATGTTGTTATCCATCTCCTGATAAAATTTTTGTTACGGAATTATCTGCGAAAATTAAATTTCAAGGCCTTTTGGATCATACTGTTTCCCGAATAATTTTATCCCAAACAGAAGTATTTGACAATACATCTGAACCACTTGATTTAATATTAATTACAAAGTGGGGATGTGATGGTAGCACAGGCCATAGTGAATATAAGCAATTTATTCAAACTGAAAATGCTTCAGATTCAGATATTTTTTTAACTTCACTTGTACCTTTGCAACTATTTTCTTACTCCAAAACCGATACAACTGAGAAAATAATTTATTGGCAAAACCCCGACCATCATCTACCAGGTATTGTAGGCCACTTCACATTTATTTTCGAAAAGAAACTACCGCTTTAATATTACAAGAAGCAGCCTCCATTAAAAAGAAATTAGCGAATTACATCCTACAAAGATAAATCACAAAGGTCACTCTTTATTGGTCAAACACGAAATGAAAATGACGATGATTGATGGGAAGGTCTGCAGTGTCATGACAGAGACATCTTCAAGTCAAGCTTGCAATATATGTGGTGCAACACCTAAAATAATGAACAGTATAGAAATCGTGAAAAGTAGATCAATCAACAACGCAGCGCTCGATTATGGATTATCTAGTCTACATGCGTGGATACGCTTTATGGAATATTTTTTACATGTAGCTTATAGACTAGATTTTAAGAAATGGCAGGCTAGATCACAGGACGATAAGGATAGATTAAAAGAGAGAAAAAAAATATTCAGCTTAAATTTAGAACAGAAATGGGTTTGATTATAGATAAAGTAAAAGCAGGTGGAAGTGGAACAAGTAATGATGGCAACACTAGTAGGAGATTTTTTAGCGACCCGTTAGCCACTTCTAAGATATTAGACCTAGACGAGGAATGCATTAGACGTTGCGCTTGTATACTACAAGTAATGTCATCAGGTTTTGCGATAAATGAAGTAAAATTTCAAGAATTTGCAGAAGAAACAGCTGCTTTGTTAATAAGCAGATATCCATTTTACTACATGCCCAGTAGCATACACAAGGTTTTAATTCATGGGGCATCAATTATTTCGGCTGCAGTACTTCCGATAGGAATGTTGTCAGAGGAAGCGCAGGAATCGCGGAATAAAGATCTTAAACACTACAGGGAACATTTCTCCAGAAAAACTTCCAGAATTGAGACCAACCAAGATCTTTTAAATAGATTCTTAATCTCTTCGGATCCATTTATATCTGGATTAAGAAGTTTGCCCAATAAGAATAAACATACTTTTTTTCCTGAAGCACTACATTTGCTTAGGGACAACTCGGCATTATTGGCAAGTAGTGAGTCATCAGACTCTGAACAAGAATAATGATGCCTTAACTTATTTTTGATTATACTCTGTTTATTGTAATAATAATAATAATCTAATAAAGTACAACTATTTCTCCTGATTTATTTTTTTACATGAAATAACATAGGCTACTGGACAATATAATAAAAAAATTAAAGGCAAATATTTTAACAAATTTGACAACTTCTAAAATACCTATATTAAATTTTTACTTGTAAAAATATAGATACTTCCCTGAATATGTCGGGTCCTGTAATAATGCGTTGCATAATATATTTTCATTTATACAGGTTGTCTCAAAAATTAGTTGCACAAGAAATGCCACTAAATAGAATCCCGTACATTTCTGCACTTTTGAATATGGCTTAAAATTCTAGGTACAGGTACAGGTACAGTGACTAGTTTTTTATCTATAAAACTGAAAATCGTTACTTTGCCACAATTTTAGGTAAGACAGAGTCAGGGAATTTTACTTTCCTTTTTTAACTGATGATAAATTATGATAAATCAAATATACCTAAAATTTCATGCTGAATTCAGAAATGCAAAAATATACGGAATAATTTGTTTAGAAAAGTTACATTTATTATGCCAGAGTTTTTTGGTACACCCTGTATATGTGGAAACATATTCCTGAAGTGCGTCTTTAAGTATAATATAGATATGGACATTTCTTATTTTTACAGTAAAGGAGAAATCTTTGGCCGAGGCACTATTGCATATTGAATGACCCTGTATATAAGTTTTTTTCTACTAAATGATATTTATTTTATACGAAATAATGCTTGTGAATTAAATTGGGGCATTTTTATAAAATTTAGAGATACATTTTTAAAAAGCAAACATTTTCATATTTTCGGCCAAAAATGTTGTCTGGGAGCCCACTGTGCAGCGCTTAGATCCAGAAGAAAAATAATGCCGTCAATTTAGCGTGAATCTTTCCTTGATCCCCGAAGGTAAAAAACGTTTGTACGGCACCTCTAGCCGCCACTCCAGGAAGTACTTTGTAGTCCTCTACGCACGTCCGCACTGTCCGGAGGTCAAACAAAGAGTCCACCAAACGTTGGTTAAGCCGTATCCACGAGGCCCCTGTCGACTAGGCATGCGCGATGTTTGTTGATGTTATAAAAACATCGATTGATGGTCGATGTTTTTCCATCGATGGTAAAGTATCAAAACAACGATGGTATCATCGATGTTTTCTTCTAACATTGGGTTATTTGGAAAGAGTTAAGAACGTATAAGATTTTTGATAGTTTGATAGGAAAAACATTTTTTTGGATACCAACCTATACTAACCAGAACTAACCAGGTAAGCCACACCGCAATAAAAAAAATATATAAATACGTCCGTGCCATCGATGTTATTTGTTCAATGTTTCGTTGCCATCGATGGTCACCTTCGATGTCACCATCGATGTTCAACATCGATATTTGGCTTCGATGTCGCTTCCCTACTGTCGACAAATGATCGTCGGAAAAAGGTCCTCACCTGTCAAATACACACTTTATAATATGTTATTTTCTAGCAAAAAAATGCCTGTTTATGGTATGTCCGTTTCTCACATTTCATACGTTCATCCTGCCGCAAGGCCCCTACAGGCGCGAGGCCGTAGGCGACCGCCTACACCGCCTATGCCTAGCTACACTACTAAATGGATGGTATTTATTTGGGTACACGCCAAAATAAAATTAAAAGTACTAAAAAACAAAAAAATTAAACAAGTAAAAAGTTAATTAAAAAACGACGTTTCGGTGGCAAATCTGCCACCGTTGTCAAGATAAATGGAATAAAAATAATAAAAATAAAAACTTGGTAGTACCAAGTTCCGTACGTATCGATGAAGATTTTAAGACTTAATAAATCTCAACAAAAAAAAGTAATTTTACTGATCCAACTTTCTTAAACCTTAAGAAGAACATCTAAAAAAATGTATTACATTAGTTTAAAAAGTCTGTAACCATAGCTATACTTAACAGGTAATTTTCTGATAATACAATTTCTATTAATTGATGAAACTACCCAACATATTTTGAGCAAGATAAAAAGCATCCCCACAAAAAAAGGTCCTTACCTACAATGCTGATACAAACCGCGAATTTGCCAATACAAATAAATATTAAAGAGAAAAAAAAGATCCTTACTCTTTAAAAACCATAGAACAGCCCAAAAAAAGAAAAGGTTTTATCCTTTCCACATTAATTTTTATCCGGGGGCAGGGGCGAGGGGTCGGCAACAAAAGGCCAATAACGCTTTATTTACAGCCCCAATTTTTACCGAAACAATCTATCCACACCCCAATTGCAATTGCCCTCATTGCCCCCCTCCGTACGAGTCTGAAATAGTTGAATGTACAATAATTTAATAAAAACAGGAGACCGCACAGGTTTTTTTAAATTATTGTTCATGGAACTATTTTCCAAGCAAACCTTGCAAAAAATGTTTGGTAGTTTAATCGATTTAAATTTGTAGGTGGTCGAGTGGTATTCGCAAAGTCGATTGATGAGATAAGGTCACGACATTCAGTCATATATTTACTAGCGCGGCTGTGACGTCAAGTCGGGCCATTTTCGGCCATGTTTGATTTTAGGCAGATCGGTGCAGAATTAGGAGAAACAAAAGAACTGTATAGTTTGTAAACAAAATTTATTGGATTATTTTAATAGGCACAACCTAAAACAAAAACATAAATGTGGTTTAAATATTGAAAATTAAAAATTATCAAAGCGACGACAGGACGATGAGGTACCTGGCAGAGCAAAACATTTTCCATGGTTCCGTAAGTCAAAACAATTTTAAAAACTTTGTATACAAGGTGTCCGCTAATGAATGGTACACAGAAAAACCACAGATTCTTATGCCAAAATATTAAGATTTAACCAAACATACCTAATATCCAAAAGGTTTATAATAAGGAAGATACAGGGGGTGTCATAGTAAAAAGAAAAAGTAAATTTATTTCGATAATTGTTCCCCCTTTTAAATATCTTAATAAAACGGTATCTCGGGGTTTTTAAACATTAGCTTTTCAGATCTAGAATAATTAATTTTGTGTGTAGACTAGAGGGCGATGGAGTACATCATTTAAAATTCTCTAAAACTACCCAATCTTTTGTTACTACTCTGTATGTATGTAAACTAGTAAAGCTTCTCTATGCTTTCTGCACAAAAAAGGTATACTTAGTAAGAATCGGTCTTGACAACCGTTTTTTAAGGTATTCACGTTTTAGTTGTTCAGTGCACCCGAAAGTTATAGTTATTAGTTAGCTATAATTACAACTGCTCAGATATAAATATTTATTAGCTAGAGTCTCTAAACTAACCAAAAACATTAACAACATTATTTCCTAAAAACTTACAATAAAGCCAACAACACAGAATTTTATTGATAATTGACAATACATTTTGGTAGCCAGTTTAGATGCCAGAAAAATGGTGATGTGTGATTGGATTATTTCATAATAAGGGAAATAATGAATACAAAATGACCAGATTATTGTAATTTAATCACTTATAAAAACAAAATTTACTTAAAAAAATGGTTTTAATTTCCATGTCGACTAGACCTAGACTTTAAACCTACACTCTTCATCAATCAAGTCCTCGGCCATCGTTCAAAATTACTAATTACATATTAGCAGACCACATACCCCATTTGTTTCTTTTAAAAGGGTTGTTACCTTTCATGCCTGGTGACCTACGAATGGCAATCCACCCTCTATTCGAAATAACCCTTTTAAATATCCGCTTTGGTATAATCAAATCTCTTTATCTACCCGCTTATCACTCCAATTTCCTCTCATTCATAGCCAACGACAAAAATAGAGCTAACCTCACCCGCTCTTAGAGTATGTTTTTTATTCAATCGAACGCACCTATCTGCACACATGCGACATTGAGGGTGTGCCTCACGCTTGGTTGCATTTGCCGAAAGAGTTTGAGTCAAGGCTCATTGAGCACAGGCAAATTAGGTGTAAAGTGTTACGGTGTTTAAATTTCGGCCAAAAGGCAGGCTGATGATACGATAATTGAGAGGTGTTGGAGTGTATAGTTACGACGATACGGTAGGGGTTTCATATTGCAGCGTAAGTAGAGCGATATTTCATTATTATTACATAAACAATAAATACTGTAAATAACACTTATTTAGTAATCTATAGTAACATATTAAGAGAAAATATAATAGGTAATAGTTCGATAAAACGGTTTTCGCTATTATAAGAGATTTTCGAAAAATTCTTTTTAGGGCGTTTCTATAGGTCGATTATGATACAAATCTGTGTGCGCGTTTTCCAAAATCCATTTCTATAATTTATTATTAATAAAAACATATTTACGGGACGGTGGAGTGAACAGGGGTGCTGGGTGGGGACAAAACAGTATAAATCCAACGTCAAACATGAGAAAACATTAATACACTGCACTCGGGGCCCATGAAAAATGTAAATTAATTTTGAAAAGTATTAAATTTTTCGAAAAACTATCCCACACATATGAGATATCTCGTCTGCCATTAATTAAAGAAGGAAAATAGGCGCATTCATTTTGGTCAGCTGATAACATGAAGTTCGTCATTATGAAAATGACAGTCTTGATAGAAGCAGCGTTGCCAAACTTCTTGTGAAGAATTAACACCAAGCCTATTTCAGGGATTATCCACCATTTCCATGAGAAACAATGGTATTTTTGTAGAAATGCCTCTTTCTTTATGTTTAGGTATTTTACTTTTTTATCTACAAATTATAATAGTAAGAAGGAATAACTTAATTTTGCATATTAATTTTGTCCTGTATCTTCTTTTTTTTAAGCTATTGACACTTTCTCACTTTATTTGGCAACATCGCAAGCCATTTACAATTCTATTGCAAACTCTTCTTTTTATGCAGTGGCAGCCATGGCGGGATTGTTGTACTATTATTTATTTTTAATTTTTTTTAAACTATTTTTTGGACATTTTTGTAAACAGAAAGTTCGGTGTGTACTGTGAAATACGGTTTTTGGGCGTTTAATGTAGGATTTCTACTGTTTCGTCCCAACTCAGCACCCTGTTCACTCTACCGTCCCGTAAATATGTTTTTATTAATAATAAGTTATAGAAATTGATTTTGGAAAACGCGCACACTGATTTGTGTCATAATCGACCTATAGAAATGCCGTGAAAAAGAATTTTTCAAAAATCTCTTATAATAGCGAAAACCGCTATATCGAACTATTACCATATAATATAAGCTTTACCTGGCAGGAAAAAGAGTTATTGGATTCATTAGATGTACAGGATGGGCCTTAACTGTATGAGCAGTTTCAATATCCAATAAAACAAACATTACAAAACGTACAAATATGATATTAATATTATTTTAAACTACAAATATTGTAAATTTCTATGACCTAAAAATGATGTTGTCTAAGTAATCGAGAGTTGCAAATTTTTAAAAACTTGGCAACAAGTTGTTCGCGAAATGGCGTTTTTATTGGCGATTTTGATCAGTGGACAATCCCCGACAGAAACATCAACGTCCTCTTCATTTTCCGAAGCTTGTTGTGTGGACTGCAATATCAGCTAGTGGAATTATTGGTACATATTTTTCGAAAATGAAAGAGGAGTTGCCGTGACGATGACAGCTGATAACTATTGCAATATGCTACAAAGAATCTACACCTTTTCAGCAAAGTATTAAGCATATATTATACAGACAAACGTTTCCAAAAAGTACTGATCGGGTCACTATCTAATCTTAATAACCTGGTTTTTTGGTATTAACACCGCTTAAATCCAGAGCAGTAAAAATAAGGTATAGAAAGAGTCCATTTTAACGCTTTGTGTTATTATAAAGTGCTGATGAGGGTTTCTACGGGATTTTCCAAACAAACGTTGTGGTCAAACATAACGGCAGCTGCTTATACATCCCTCCGGGTATCTTCAAGAGCACATGCAAGATAGACATTACGTGGTTCCCCTTTGATGACCAACACTGTGACATGAAGTTTGGTAGCTAGACCCATGACGGTAACCAGGTATTGCTGAAATGTTTACATGTTCTAGGTTTTACACCTTACACATTAACTCATTAGACCAGTAATCAACTAGCGTAGTGGTGGTTTTATAAATAGAAATATTTTGAAAACCTTAGAAATAAACAGCATTAGCTAAGTAAATAGGTTTACAGGCAATGCGTAGAAAAGCAATGGTTTAACTACGACCTGGTTTCAATAAGATGGAGCCACCTACCACACTTCCACAGTATCCATAGATTTTTTGAAAAACATGTTTTTGGAAAACTCATCTCACGAAGGGGTGCTTTTCAGCGACCCCCTCGGAGCCAGGATCTTACTCCAAATGATTATTTTCTGTGAGGTTACATAAAATCAAAAGTCCATAAAAATAATCCAACCACATTAGATCAGCTTAACCAAAACATTGTACGGGAAATAAACGCAATTCCGCGAGCAACTTGTCGCAAGTTTTTGAATATATGCAACTTCGTCGGGACGTCACTTGGACAACATAATTTTTGGGTCATTAAAATTTACATTATTTGTAGTTTAAAATAATATTAATTAAATATGTGTAAGTTTTGTAATATTTGATTCATTGGATATTGAAACTACTCATACAGGTGGGCCCCTGTACAAGGACATGTTTTTGTTGGAACTCTTTAAACAATGCATATCACATAAATTAGGGGATGCTTTCTTCCAAAAAGATTTAAATATTTGGTAAATACAGGAACTGAAAATCGCCGATATCTTTGTAAAGTTGCAAAAATGTTTGGGGACTAAATTTTCTACAAGAAAAAATTAATAAGTAATTGTAAACATAGTTTTAAAATAGTTTAAAAAGACAATATATAATTATGATTTTAGCCCTTTTGATTTCTTTTGGTATTCTGCTCATAGTCAGCGTGAAAAAAATCTTGCAATAAGAAAGCAACCTGTTGTTTTTTTCTAATTATTAAAATTGTTTTTGACCACTAATTCCAAACAGTATTTATTTTTAAAAAATTAAATATTTTTGCAAATTCGTCCAAAATATGAATTGAATATAGTTATTTTTTTGTTATAGTTGTTAAAATATTTTGTAATGAGCATATTGTTTTTTCTTATTTATTTTTACCAGTTTTTGACTGTGCTTGCTTTGTAGACAGTCCATTTGTCTATATTACCATTAACACTTATTTGCTGGTATTGCAGAAACCAAAAGGGAAAGAACAAATCTGATTGTATTTTCGGTTTTAATTTTTGAAACAAATTTAGGGGTAAAAGTAAGCCATTGCTACCTTGATTTATTTTAGGGTTATCTAACGCACTAAAATTTTGAAGCTTATATTTTTAAAACTATTAGTGAAAATCATTTTAAATATATTTTTTAAAGGTCTTTCAAATGTCTGTTTAATAGTAATACAATCACAGGGGTTTTATTTAAAAAAAAACTTTAATTAATAATCAAACCCGTGACGATGGATATATTTCCGAAACTATAAAAATTAAATACATCAAATATAGTATTTTTATTTAGCTTTTAACTACTGATCAAGTATACTAGGTGTTTCTTTAAAAAATTGCCACTTTGCTTTATAACTTAAAAATAAAAGTCAATTGAAAAATATATGTACGCTACTGAATCGTACGTTCAAATTCCTATAACTTTGCAACTAACATTTTTTTTCCAATCAAAAGCAAGTTATAAGTGCCAAAATTTGATAAACACTCTGTATCTTTAAGTTGGCCATGACTTACTTAAACTCCTAAATTTGTTTCAAAAATTACTGGATACTGCTTTGTTTATGGCGTTGCTGCAAGGCAATTGCCAGCTCAATGTGGTGGGAAAATCTGGATTGTCGAGCTTTCCGCTCCCAGAAATTCCGGTTTAAAAAATTTAAATATTTAAATCCATAACAGCGATAAACTTCTGAACATGCATAAATTGTGACTGTCAAGCCAGCGGCTGCTACTGGTATCGCGCATAACCGTCACTTCCACTACTGACGTTTTTCCGCAAGGCGTGCGCACCTCCTCGACCATACGAAGACACCATGTGTTCAACACCAAAACGAAAAACCTCAGGCTTTAGGAATCTTCACTCACAGCCCTTAGCCCCAGAAGAAAGAAGCCCCAATTTAGCGTGAATCTTTTCTCGATCCCCAAGGGTACAGCAACGCTCGTATGACGCCTTCAATCGCCTACCCGGGAAGTCTATGTAGACTTCAACGTAAACGTACTGCACTACTCGAAGACCGCGGAAAGAGCGTTTCAAACATTAAAACAGAAAATGTGCAATAAAATTGGTTATATCTTTTTTGGTTTCCGTAATACCCTGTAAGGAAAACGAAAAGGCGCCACCCTCACAGCATAAATAAAAGTAGAACCTTTTGGCAGAAGGTCATTTGGTATCAAAATACTGTCATATCCTTTTAACCATCACTTCACTGGTGTTTTAAATTATTTTCCTGAATATTTACAAAGACATATTCTGTCTTCACATTATTTAGGCCTACGCCTTCTCACCTTCCTTTTATTTATCGATAAATCTTCCGCTGATAAAATCACGACTTTTATGCAAAGTTTCTAATGTTTATTCATAAAACCAAAAACAAGTGTTGAACACAGCCGCCAAACATGTAGAACAACGAAGTTAATTTGACTTGAAAATGTAAATGCGAGTAAAAGACTTTCACTCTTATGGTTAATGTACTCTGTGCATTCTCGACGACTTATGATTAAAATATGTTGTTTAAAATTTGTTTATGCAACACTTACATATAATATCTACATAATTGATCAGATTTTGAGGATATAAAGTGTACTATAAGTCACTAGTGAGCTAAAGTACCGACTTTAGCTCACTAGTGACTTATACTAATTCTTTATTACTTCCAACATTTCACAATTAAAAAATAACATAAAACAACTAATATATTATACTACAATTTATTCGTGTTTATATTAACAGTAATTGTTATATTAGATTTATCTTGGACAACGTTACATTGTGCGGAGTGTTCTTCAGGAAGTCTTTCAGCACTAGTACTTGCCTTGGTGCGCTCTTCACCCTGTATTCGTCTTGCAATCTCAAACTTGTTAGAGATGCAATCTTCTAAATATCCTTCTGCCACGGTAGAAGACTTCCACCCGCCATGGCGTTTAAGGTTGGTGATATCGGCCCCAGCGTTGACTAGAAGTGTCGCTGAAGAACGCCGCATGCTATGACCACTATATAAGATTTCATCAGGTAGTTGCAAATAATGAGCAACTACTCTCGGAATTTTCGAAATTTTATTTATTCCCACGCATTGCCTAGTGCATTTGCCTTTTGAAAGTTGACAAAAAATCTTTTGTGAGGCGTGTTCTCTGGCCTTAGGGACACATATTTTCTAAATAATTCAAGCACATTTACCAAAAATCCTTCTTTTAAAATTGTAAAGCTTCTCGATTTGTTCGTCTTGGTATCAGGTATAGAAACATATATGTACTGGCCTTTATCTACTATATCTTCAATACTTAAGCGAGTTAGTTCGTCACAACGGCATGCACCAGCGATTCCCAATATCAATGCAACCTATAAAAATCCGAACAGATAAATATTTAATACCAGAAACTAAAGTAAATTCATACCTTTGACATTAAGTGCTCGTCGTCAGGTGCCTCAGCCAAAAATTTTTCGATGTATTGCCTCTCCAGAATTTTTGCCTTTTTCGGTTTGAAATTTCTTGAATTGCTCTTCAAATAAGCGACAACTTTTCCATACCTCCCTATATCCACGTTCTTATATACTTTTAAGGTCGTTTTTATCATTGAATACTTGGTCCACATTGATGAGGGAGCAACTTTTTTCGATAAAAACAGAAAGTAAGCCATAATAACATCTTCATTTATAGTACCAACTCCTCGCCTTTTCCTCCATGCTTCAAAATCTTCAAATTCTTTATTGTACGTTAGTTTTGACTTCTCTGGAATTAAACTGCATGTCGCTACCGCAGCTTCTTCCAAAATTTCCGCAGGAACTTCACAATTTTCCATTTCGCAAAGCATTTTTATGTTTGTCTACAAAGTTGTTTACTAAACAAACCCGTAGTTACCAACAAATGCATTACAACCAAACAAGCTTGCTTTCCAAAAAATACAAAATTTTGTTGCTGGTGTTGACAATGACAAGTAACAAATAATGGATGACGTTTTCAAATTATTTTCGATATTAAAAACGATTTATACGAAAGTGTTGGATAAAATTTTGTATTAGACACGTGAGTTATTACATATAAGTCACTTAAGAAAATTACCTTAAGTTAAACTTTTCTTGCGTGACTTATATGTAATATAACTCACTTATCTAATGAAATAACTATTATGTACATATAGGGTGGTTTCTTAACTAATTATTTAAATATTTATACTGCCTTCCATAAATTCTAGGGCAATACGGTGGAAATTAAAAACTTAAAGATATGCAGGGTGATGTTTACTCCAGGGGCGTAGCTACCGCCGTATCAACTGTATCAATGATACGGGACTCCGGGGTTATAGGGGCTTCCAAAAGTGTGTAAGCAAACATTAGTTGTAGTTGTAGTTGTAGTTTTAAATTGTAAAACTAAGAAAAAAAATGTTTTTGAAAGTAAGGACCTTTTTTTTCTACGTCGTCAATTCTTTTTTTCGGGCCCCTCCAACAAAAAAGTTGGGATTTTTTGTTATCTTGTTTTTTGTGTCCCCCTTAACTTATTCTGATACGCCCCCCCGAAGGCGCTCTACGCCACTGTTTTGTACAGAAATCTTATAAACCGCTGCAGCTACAGAGATGGTTAAATGGGTTAGTTTTAGCCACGTTGGGCTTTTCCCGAAAAAATCATGATTTACTAGATATTAAATAAATATATATATATATATATATATATATATATATATATATATATATATATATATATATATGTATTTTTCCCCAAAATTGTTTTTTGCTCGTAGCCCAGTTAATATAACATTTGGGATTTTTTTTTATCTTTGAACAAACCACGAAGACTAAAAGTCTAGATACTAACGTACCGTGGGTGTCTCTAAGCAAGGTAAGAGGAGTTTGTTGACATGGGACTTAAATACTTGAAGATTTGGGGGGAATGAAAGACCTCCGCGGGCAGCAGGTTCCACATTCTAGAAACTCTAGAGATAAAAGAACGAACAAAGTGGGAAGTTCGGGGCCTGTCCAGTTGGACCGTATAGGGATGCATACGCGCGGAACCACGGGGTTCTCTAGTTGGCAACCGTGAGTGGAGGAACTATACTGGACAATTCTTCAGAGCAGAAGCCATAAAAGTACCTAAGGGAGGTCGGATTTGGGACACATATAAAATGTATAAATTAAAAGGGAAATATACTTTTTGGCTCCAAAGAGAAATCCAAGCTTTTTAAAGCTGCCGTGGCTATAGATACAAAGTGTTTATGCCAGTTAAGGTTACTTTCAAATGTGACGCCCACAAGATTAAAGGTGTCTTTGCTCTGTAAAACTTGGCCGCTCATAAGTAGTGGATGAGTATTTGGTGACTCTTTTCGCGACAAGGAACATGATTGTGTTTTGGATGCATTAAAGTGGACGAGATTTTTGGCGCCCCAATCCAATATTAAATTAAGATCCTGCGAAAGAGATATCTGCATCGCTCTGCGTTTGTTTTCCAAATCAGGTTAAGTGATGGGTTTAGGAACCTGAAAACTGGAGTGAAGGGTACTATCGTCGGCCTTGGCCCATGGTGACAATTGTCATTGAGTTGGAATAAAAATCGGAGTTTATAGTGAATAAATGGGGATTTTTCTTCACAAACATTACTAAAGCCAAGAAATATAGACTAGGGACAGTTAAAAAGCTCGAGGATGCACTTTAAGTATGCATCTGATAATACGCTTTTGGGTTCTAAAGATATTAATTGCATGAGTAGAAGATCCCCAAAACAGAATCCCATAACTTATAAGAGACTGAACACAAGCAAAATAGAAACTGCTTATACTGTCTACAAAAAGTGCATCTCTCAATCTTCGCAACAATGCACATGTACTGTTCAGTTTAGACTGCAGTGAGTGAATATGATCTTTCCAACTTAGGTTTAAGTCTATTATAACTCCTAGACATTTTATGTTGTTGACTAATGGGATGGATTTACCATTCATCTTAGCGTAAAGAGAGTGGCTTTGTGCTAAGGATTTTCAAATGTAATAAGTCCGGTCTTATCAACGTTTAATTTTAGATAGTTGTTTTGGCACCAAGCTCGCATTTGCTCTACTGCACCCGAACACTCCCTAGAGAGGGTCCTCAAACACCCACTCGCCAATATAACCGATGTATCATCAGCATACTGACACACATGACCCGAGGTAAACCCCTCCGAGAGGCTGTTCGCATAAAGCAGAAACAAAATTGGACCCAGTATTGAGCCCTGAGGAACACCTCTGCTTCAACTCAGTAGTCCCTGAGAACCATTGCTTCCCATTACTTGAGACACGTACAGACTGCTTTCTTTCTGTTAAGTATGATTTCCATTTTTTTACAATCCAATCATTAGTTTTTATTTATTAATATTTATTTATTTGTTATGCCAGTCATTTTGAATATTATTTTTATTCAATTTCAAAATAAAAGTGGGAATAAATTAAAACAATCAAAAACTCATATCGAAGCGTCAATTTTACCGTTTAACAATGGTTTAATGTAAATTCACCCATTATCTGCGTGACACTTACCTTTATCGCTCGTTTGGCTTGTATTTATGACTTCCCATTTTTGTACGGTTAAAGTTTTAAATATTTTTAATAGCTTTTTAAGTATAAATTCGACAGGGAAGATAGTAAAAACTATAGCACAGTGGTTCGTTTAGCCAGTATAGCAAAGAAAAAAACATTTTATAGGGCGTTTTTGCCTTTTTAACTATTTGTACTGATTGTAACCTTGTCATACAATAAGGAGCGTTTTATCATTAATATAATTATTATTTTTTGCAACTAAATGTAAATAAATTATCCAGAGAGAGATAGCTGCTGGGCCTTCATTGTCTGTCTTCAAGGAAGGTAAACGCAGATGGCGCGTGAGTCGACTTTATCGTTTACCCACCAAATTCAAATTATATAGCTGTGCTATTTTTGCCCTTAATGTTAAGTACTTGTTTTGTTTCCTATTAATATAAAATATTGGGGTTTAGTTCAATAATTACACACACCTAATTAAAAATGTCATTTATTTGGTTTTTATAAAGATTTTCTTACAGATAACCATGCTAATATTACCTTAAATTATCTGTTGAAAAGCACAAATTTAATATATACACTGTGATCACTAATAAAAGTCAATATTTAAGTCCAATTAAAGGTAAAAAACCACGAAACACACAATAAATCACAGAAAATGTAAATAAACTGTCCAAACAAATCGGCCATTGAAAAATATCAAACACAAATATCGAATAACATTTTGGCGTGACTGCCTGCGGCAACGTTGGTCAAGTTAAAAATATTCGATTCATGGTATATTTTCTTTCTTTTAATTAGATGTGAGCCAAAAAAGGACATTAAAGTTTACAAACAGAAATTATAAGCAACTTGGCAACCAGGGCAAAGCGATGATTGCTCCATCTACAATAGCCTGCCATGATGAAAGACAAAGACATATTTATTGGAACTAGCGTTAAACCAGAAAGAGATAAATACAATGGACAAATTGTTAAGACCAGTTACTCATCTCACATTGACTCTTTGTTTGACCTCTGGATCTAAGCGCTGTTAGCGAAGATTCCTATAAGCTGATGGTATCCTGTTTGGTGGTGAACACGAGGTATTTCTCATCAAGTGCTACTGATAATAATAATGTACTAGGTAGGTGAATATAACAGTTTTATTGCCTATAGTGATATTTTGCATCAATTACTTGGTAGATGCTTACAAAGTTTGTCAAACAGTTATCATTACTTACTGTTAATGTATAAATACTTAATATACCTATAAACCAAATTTGTGTTAGCAATGCATTTAGAAAAAATAAAAACGCTGACTAACAGCGATCTTAGCATGCTAAGTTGACTAACTTAGCCGATGGGACCTCCTGAATGTATAGTAAGAACATTTTAAAAGCGCAAATTCGGTGCCCTTTGAAAATAATACAAAAAAACATAAAAAAGGCCGCCTGCAATCGGACTATTTTATACAAAGGCGCCACTATCCTTTACAGCGACGCGCCGATACACTATGGGATAGAAATCCATTATTTTGGCCAAAAAGCAACTTTGAAATTTTAATGGCTCATGCTGTGTATTTCAAAGTAGATACTCAAACTACATGTACGCAAAATTATAAAAGGATATGACGACTTCTATTGGGGTAATAAGAAACTTGAAAATGTATTTTAAGTAAACATAAATATAACAACATTTAATCTACTTAGTTTATTATTCGTCTTGTTTACTAAAAAAGTAAAGAGTTTAAATAATAAGAGCTATTGTTGTGTTTCCGATGCAGTCTCGCGAAGTCTCGCTACTTTTGTCAAAGATTTTTTTACCTTTTTCTTTATCAGTTTTTGTACTTACAATTGCCTTCCTACTTTTTGCTACTTCTGAGTGTAAGGACAGATACAAGATTTTTTATAATTTACAAGGTTTTTCATTTTAAAATTTAATATGTTTTGTCCTACACTGTATATCCTAAAAGATAAAAGCATTCTGATGAAAGATATGGATTCTACAGAATCTACCCAACAAAACAGTGTTTTTATTTATTTTATACGTTAAAAAATAAAAAAAAGTTGGAAAGATGTATCTCTATTACGCTTCTAAGAATAATTTAAAATTATTTTTCAGATTTGGATGGTCATATTTCCGAAACTAATTGAGATAGACACATCAAATGTAGTATTTTTAAAGCATTTTAAAGATTTTTTTGGTGGTGATATAATATTCAGGGTATTCCATTTAAAAAAATCATACCTATTGTCGTACCTTGTATATCATATGAGATAATAATCATCGGATTACTGATTAGAATACTACCGAATTAACCAAACAAGCTGACATTTTAGTTTATTTTGTACAATAAAAATAATAATGTTAAGGGGGTGTAAATTTATAATAACATATAATAAGTTTTAGGTTTCCAAAAAGCATTTGTAATAATTTATAATATTTTTCCAGTAAAAGCACCTCATTTTAAGTTAGATTGGTAAGTTTCAGAATTTTGACTAAAAAATTAATTTCTATCCCATAGTGCGATGACCAGCTGCATCAACCGGCATATTATAAAAGAAATATAGCAAAGGCGGTCGCGAAGATAAGCATGCCGATTTATTTGCTTTAAACTTTTTGTGATTTTTTTTCTTATCAAAGAGCACCGAATTTACATTTTTAAACTGTTCCTTCTATACATTGACTTTTGTCCAGCTAAATTAACCAAACGACACACTGTAAGTCCGGTTGTTTTTATTTTATATATTACCACGGCGTTTTCAGCTTTTATGTTTCGGTAGTTTATTAGCGTTTTTGAATAAATTTTGGCTTGACATCGGTAGAATTTTAAAACGATGGGTATAGTGGTAATGTGCAGTAAAATAACAATTTCTATGCTTATTTTACTGCTATTTAAATTATTTGTTTGTTCGTCTTTTTGGGAACTGTATAGAAAAAGCGGTGCTCTAAAAGAAGGTCAGACGAATAGAAAGCAACCAGAGCTAGAATTAGTTTTTATTATTTTACTTTATTTTAGACAAAAAAACAGCTGTTAGTCTAAACGCTATCGGCCACCTTAATCACGAATTTTATTTTTTAGTTAAGGGATTTCTTGTAAACCGAAAAATGTTGAGAAGATATAAACCAATTTTAAGACTATTTCTACTAAATGCGTATAGTATCAAAAAAATATATTAAATCGTTAATATTTCAAAAACTATAAATTTTTGGCATAGACATCCTTATACAAACTTTTCCTTATTTTTGATGCTTAATAGGATAAGGTAAAAATATGAATATGGAAGCCCTTTCCATTTAAAAAACTAAATTTTAAGGTTTTTGTCGTAATAATTTTTAACGATTAATTTTGACCACTCTGTATTTATTAATTGTAAAAATATCGATACAGATCTGCTAAAGTAGTTCTTTCTCTCGAGAAATCCAACCCCAACTCATATTAAAGGCTTTTGTTTAGAAGAAATTGATGGTTATGTAATGGCTTGCAAACGTCATTTTGACATAAAATTAAAATAAGTTGAACTGATATAGAACATTATACACAAATTATGTTGAAAATTTTACGCAGATTCTAAAAAATAAATAATATATAGGGCTGTTCTATTTAAAATAAGGAAATTGATATTAACTTCCGGTATAACCGGAAGTGATAGAGCTGGTAAAATATTTTAGTTGTATGTCCTTCACTGACTTTATTATGTTGCCTAATTTTTAAAACTTTCCAAAGCATACTTTTCAAGAAATCGATCGTGGCAGTTCTCAGTAGGACATCCTATATATCTATAATATCATATATTTCGATTAAAAAACGTTTTTAAACATAAATAATAAAACGCGAGGTTAAGATTGTAAGGATACTTTTAATTAAAATTGTGTTTATCTACAAGCATACCGGGTGTTGCATCGCCGGGCGGGACATAGGAAATCCCATGTAATTTTTAATGGGGTCAATTATTGGCTCCCCTAATTATTTTAGAGAAAAATTCTATTAAAGTTTATTGAAGGGCATGCAAATCTAAGTCCATGGTAAAAACTTTAGATTTTTCGGTTAACCCGTTTGCTAGTTAGATGCTAATATATTTTTAAAAATTGTTACATTATTATCGCCTCATATTTCTGACCAAGAATAAAAATACCAGTTAGCGTGACATTACGTTGTCATTTTGAAATTTAGTGCTTTATTATTATCAAAAAATCGTACTAACTGGTATTTTTATTGTTGTTGTTCATACATATGAGGCGATAATAATGTAACAATTTTAAAAATATATTAGCATCTAACTAGCAAATGGGTTAACCGAAAAATCTAAAGTTTTACCATGGACGTAGATTTGCATGCTCTTCAATAAACTTCAATAGAATTTTTCTCTAAAATAATTAGGGGAGCCAATAATTGACCCCATTAAAAATTACATGGGATTTCCTATGTCCCGCCCGGCGATGCAACACCCGGTATAGGTATGTAATGTTGACATTTCGACTTTTTAAAAATTGTGTCTTTTTTCTGACTGTTACTTTTATTCCACGGAACGAAAGTTAACTTTTCTTCCGTGTGCCGTAAGTAAGAGTAGCCCTAGCAACAGTTGCAAAAATTCAAATGTTTGCCAACTTGACATCTTGTCTGATATTTTAGGTGACGGATGGGTGGCTGAATGTGTATGTGTAGAACGCAAAACTGCATTTTCTGTTGGATAAATGACTATATTATACAAGGTGATTCAAAAATCGATCACGAAACTTAAGGGGGTGATTCTACTTGACAAAATAAGGGTAGAGCTTCATATAATTTTTTTCAAAATGTCATTTGTTTTCGAGTTACAAGCCGTCAAAGTTCAATTTTTATTTTGGTTTTTCGCCATATTGCATTTATTTTTAAACCAATTCTAGTTGATATTTGGCACACAAATCGAGCTTTGCAGATTCTAAAATTTTAAGACAAAAGTACTTTTTTAAATACCGCCAGAGGGCACTTTACCTAAAACTTAAAATTTATTTACATCATAACTTTTTTATTTTGACAGATATCGCAAAGCTGGAGGCACCATTTTATAGATAATCAAAAACTTAAAAAATAAGGTACTCTATATTAAAGTCGAAAAGTCGATAAACCTTACCGTTTAGGTGTTTTTTTAATATATAACGCACCGTAGTTCAAAAACTAAGACGTTTAGGACATATGTTTATATGACGTTTTTTTCTTATTTTCTATCGTAGAATAGCCCCGTGAAGTTTGTCGGTTGAGTTACTGGACACCCTGTATATGTATGTAGGTAATTTGATTGAAATTGATGAAAACTTTTATGTCTATTGGTGCCTAAACGGTGAGGTTTAATCGACTTTAATAAAGAGGATCTTATTTTTTAAGTTTTTTTTAAAAATTCCAGTCGAATGCAAAATAAAAGTTATGATGTAAATAAATTTTAAGTTTTAGGTAAAGTGCCCTCTGGCAGTATTTAAAAAATTACTTTTGTCTTTATAATTTTAGAATCTGCAAAGCTCGATTTGTGTGCCAAATATTAACTGGATTGGTTAAAAAATAAATGCAATATGGCGAAAAAACCAAAATAAAATTGAACTTTGACGGCTTGTAACTCGAAAACGAATGACATTTTGAATTTTTATATTAAGATCTACCCTTATTTTGTCAAATAGAATCACTCCCTTAAGTTTCGTGATCGATTTTGAATCACCCTGTATTTTGCATTTATTTAAAATTTAATCGTTATAATATAGCTATTATATTTTAGGATTTTCAAACTTTAATCCGATTTCATCTCAAGCGTCCATTTTGTTCTTAAAATTCCACCTGTCCTGTCGGTGAACTGTTTGGTGTCAGTCCGCAGTCAGCAATCCTTGTAATGGTCTTAGCAATGTTCAATCAATCAAAGCAGCAATTATTATATAACAAGTCTTAAGTGGTCACTCACTTTGGCTACTTCTGTGTATCGTACAGTGGTGGAGATGATTTCTATTTAAAAAGAACAAAGTTTTAAGTTAATGAGATAAATAAAAACAAGGTGGAACTTAATAAATCAAACTATTTTTAACCGACAAGAAGGTTCTATGTTGGTTTGTATAGGTATATACAGGGTGTCCCACCGGGAACTGCCGCGATCGATTTCTCGAAAAGTACGCTTTGAAAAATATTGAATTTTACCACTCTTTATTTATTAATTGTAAAAATATCAATACAGTCGGCTAAAGTAGTTCTTTCCCTACAAGGAACCCAACCCCAACTTATATTAAAGGCTTTTGTTTAAAAGAAATTGATGGTCATGTAATGACAAACGTTATTTTTGACATAAAATTTAATGTAGGGTAGGGCGGGGCTAGTTGAGCATAGAGGTAAGTTGGGCAATCAAAATATCTCAAAAATTATCGACCGCACGCGAAAGCATCAAAAAGCGTAAAGAAGGGGTTGCGCGAGGGGAACTCATTGTGCGACCACTAGTGGTGATGCGGCGATCGAGAAAAGTATCCGTGCGCATTGTTTATTTTGTGATTAAAAAGTAAAATAATTGCAAGCCGGAAAATTTTATCTGTAATAGTTAAATGTATTCCGTTCTCAACCAGGTAAGTGTTAATCTTAAGTAAATTTATTGCAGTTTTAATATGTATAAAGATTTTGGATATAATTCTAACCGGATTTTTAATAAATTTACTTTTTCTTTAAATTTCATGTTGGGGTTAGTTGAGCTACAGTTGCCCAACTAACCCCACGGTTATAAGTATATAAATGTTTTATTTTTTTTATTATTTAGGATACGGACTTATAACAGTAAGATTACTAAAGTCTCATCAAGATTTAAAAGAGGCTGCAACCCAAACTTTGTACAAGCAACAAAGAAAACGAGCTGACCTATCTAACTTTTAAATTTTCTCTGGAAATAGTTCGACCATACCCAAAGGCTGGTCCAAGAAAAGCTGCAATTTTAACAGATACAGGAGGCATTACAAGAGAAGCAAAATAAAACTGCTAAAAAGTTTAAAAAACGAAGATAAATTGATAAATATTAAATCCAATAGTTAACCTAAGCTAGATACGTTGCTGTTTTATTAATGAGATTTGTTGTTTTGTCACTATAAGATTATAAATATAAAAAGCAAATTGTCAAGATGTATTTTTATTGTAAATGTATCTAACATTCAAGTCATGATTTGACTATACTTTCTAAGTGCTCCACTAGCCCCATACCCTTGCTCAACTTACCTCACCTATGGGGTACGTTGGGCATACTTGACTATCAACATTAAAATAGATGTAGCTCTTAAATTCGACTTATTAGAAAGAAATTACTATGGACACTATTAATAAGGAATAAATTGCTAATTTATCAGTATGCATTATAAGCCATTAAGACTTATTTTTGAGGAGCTATAACCGATCAAGTGAAAAATTGCTCAACTAGCCCCGCCCTCCCTAAGTCAAATGGTTGAACTTAGGTATGAGAACATTATACATAAATTATGTTTAGAATTTTACACAGAGTTTAAAAAATAAATAATATATAGGGTTTCAAAACTTCGTTTTTGGAAAAAAAAACATTTTGTTGGAAAATGGTATTTTTTAAATTGTGTTTAGCGGCTAATAAGGCCCACTGGAGTAGGTCATAGCCTATAAAAGTCAATAAAAGTAAACTTGTGTGCTGCTTGGGTAGCTACAGAACATACTAAGACCAGTGGCTTAGGAAAGTGTAGAGCAAAGGAATATAAGTCTTACGTTTAAGTGCTATATTTTTTAAAAATATCTGAATTGGTAATAAAGTTATAAAAATAAAATATATTTACAAAAATTTAACACCCCGTAGTTCAAAAACCAAGACGTCTAAAACATTTTAGTAATAATTTACATTGATTGTATGCCCCTAAAAGTTCTTTGTTTACATTTAAAATTGTTTTCGTCGCCAATACCATTACCATTGAAGAAATGAGTAATTCAAATATACCTATAAAAGCCTAACGTTATTAGTTTTCTAATTATTAACTTTCATAATTAATTTTTATTTTTCTTTATCTTGTTTTAGCCTCTGTAAAAAGTGTTTGTTCTAACCAATTTATAATTTTTATTGTTTTTTTCGAAAATTATAAAAAATGACACGTACTCAATGGCAAACTTGAATTTTATTGTTTACAATTAAATCTTAAGGATTTTTATGTATTATTTTGACAGTAAGAAAATGATTATAAAGGTATATTTTGTCATGATCCTTTCTATCATATATTTTAAATAGATTTGTTGCTTTCAAAAAGATATTTTTGTAAAATTTACAGATTTAAAAGAACAGTATAATTTTCTTTTACATTTATATTTATTTTTGATGATACGCCACTGTCTTATAGCCGCAGAATCCAATTAAATAATTTTTATGTTGCGCCCTAAAGATACGCAGATAACGCAACACGTTCAAGAGTAGAAATTCTTGTTGTTTCTTTCACTGGAAAAGTCGATCGCTTATCGAGAATAGAGCTTTTAGTGTGTGTGATGTTCCTGTTTAAAAAACTTAAGAAGAACGATAGAGAATAGTACAAACCGACGTTGTTAATTTTATGTATCCATTTTTTTGCAGTATGATATCATGTCGTATAAATAACACATCTAGTAAGCAAAGAGATTTGTATCATTTTATTTTCATAATTTTATTACTTTATGATTTATATAAGGTTTGTTCCAGCAGAATGTTGGAAACATGTTAGCAACAATCGTAAAACGCAGAAATTGTTACAAACATTAGTCAGAAATGTTGGCAACAGTTTTCTGCTGGAACGAAAAATAAACAAGGCGTGCATACTGCTTATACGTCAATACAAGAAAGGTTATGTTAAAAATTGTCAGTAATGTTTGAAGAAAGTTTGCAAACTTTTCAAACAGTTTCCAACATGGTTCCAACATCTTAAAACTACTGCTGGAACAGCAAACAATTGTATAATGTTAGAAACATGGCAGTGCTGGAACGACAAATTTGACGTGCGCAGAATCCGAACGGTTGCAAACATTTTTGACAGCCTGCTGGAACAAACCTATATATTAAAGGTCATTTCTATGGTAGAATTCAGCTAAGAAAAAGCCAAAGGCGTCAAACAAGTTAAGACGGTAGTCAAACATTTCTTTCTAAACGCGTTGTTTAAATACTGTGCGAGCAACAAAAAGGAGAATAATTTGTAAGTATGATAGAATACCGCGAACTAATGACCGCTTGGCTTTTTCTTAGCTGAATTCTACTCTAAAAATTTTGTTTCCATCAGCTGTAGCTCGATAGGCTTATGACATCACCGTTTTGCCAAATTATTTTTTTATGACAAAATAAAATAACAAATTAAACTATACTAACCTATAAAAACTAATACGTAATTTTTAATAACTAAAAAGCAAAAAAGAAATACCAAAAACACGGAAAAAGGTTCCAGTAAGACTGTAAGTACAGAAATAAAAACGTCACAAAATTTGGCGAACATAGGCTTAAATAGAATTCAGCACTCCTGGTTAAAGTTTATCAGCATTGGGTCGGCAGTAAGCGGTTTTTCAGATATCGACGCTTTTAGATTTTTTGCGTACGGTTAAAAGAAGAAATGTTAGAGAAGCTGAAAAATAGTTATTTTTGTACCAAGAGTGTAAAATAGCACTTTTACGTCCGCGGCTGAAAGTTGTTGCCCGAGCTCGGCGAGGGCAACAATCAGCTGTGGGGGTAAAAGTGCTTTACGCCAGAGGTGCAAACAATATAACTTGTAGGTGATGACTTTTCTAGGATAAGGAAAAGAAATCTATTTTGTGTTAGTGTCCCAATTATACATTGGAAGAGTAGCAAATTTAGGTAAAAAAAGGAAAACTTAAATTTCTATCTAAAGATCTGTTTCATTATTGGTATTAAATTTTTCTAGGATAAGAAATTTGTTTTTGGTTGCGACTCCAAAAAAAAGTTGCCACAAGAACAGTTGGTAGCATTTTGCAAATGAATCGCAGAGGCAAGTTGTTGTGGGTAAGTTGCGGAGTTGGAGATTGCCGTTGAGGTGCAATTAAACCGGTCGTCGTTACAGGCAACAGAGACACATTGTTGCTTGCTAGAAGACGGTACAATGGGCCTTGAGTGCGTTTTGCTGTGTTCAAAGGTAGATGAATTTTGGGATAATATTTTGTTTGATAAGTCCGTCTTGAAACTTGTAGAGCTTTCTAGGTAGCCTTCTGCAACAGATGATGACTTCCAACCTTCAAGTCTTTTAATATTCGTTATGCCTTCACCAGAATTAGCTAACATTGTAGCTGAAGAACGGCGAAAGCTATGTCCCGTGTAAAGTTCTGGGTTTGGAAGACGTAAATAGGCAGCTATTTTAGAGGACATCTTGCCAAAAGAATTTATTCCTATGCTCTGGACAGTACAAGCCAATTTTTTGTAAATAACAAAAAATCATCTGTATGGTGTTTCGTGGCTTTTGTAAACTAAAATACTTTTTATACAAAGCTAGATATTTCCATTTTCAATTTCCTCGGAAATGACAAAACTTTGGCTAGAATGGTTTTTGGAGTCTGGAATATTTAAAATTTAAAGATTCCCCTTATCGTCAATATCATCAATGCTAATTTTCATCAATTCTCCTCGATGACACGCACCAGCTAGTCCGAAAATTGTAGCTACCTTCATCGCTAGATAGACATCATTTGAAGCATCATTAATAAATTTTGCTATTTCATCTTTCGAGAAAATTTTGGCCTTCTTGGGTATAAATCCCACATTTTGCTTCTTCAAAATAATGATGTTACCTTTAAAATATTTGCTGAAATGCATGTTCTTTTCGATCTTATTGACACTTTTTAACATGGAATACCTTGACCATGAGGTATTGGGCTTACATGTTTTAGCAAGTTCGTCGAAATATGCTATAAAAACTTCTTCCTTCATACTTTTGTTTTTTTCTCGCCACACCAGCTTGTAAATGCTGTATATTCTTTCTCGTACCTGTGCCTTCGACTTGGATGGCAACAAATCTAAATTTTCTATTTCGGCTGCTTTTAGAATGGATTTAGGTAATTCCTCGTCAGAAGACTCCATGGGAAACGTTTTTTATTCAAAATCAAAGATACTGATCAAAATGTACTAAAAACACTTTTAATTATCGTTGACTTTTATTGACTTTGATCTTTTATAATATGAACACCGACACCTGTCACAACTAAAAATCTGACAAACAAATTTAATATATACCAGGATTTTTGAAACAATGTTTTTAAAACGATATTAGTTTTTAGAGAATATTTCCTTGATTTTACACCTAATTTGTACAAATAAAAGAATTCTATGCCAATAATAAAATTATACTAAGTCAAACTTCAGAATTAAAAACATTTTAAGCACCTGTTTAAGTGGGAAATTTGTAAGGGTTTACTTTTCCGCACTAGTGCGGAAAAGTGACACTTTCAAACTAAATTACGTGCGGAAAAGAACTGCTTTTCACACGATAGTAGTTCAAAAATGTATTTCTTTAGTTTAAAAAGTCAGTTACATTAGTTACCACAGAAAACAATGTATTTTATTGGTTTAAAAATTCAGTAACCGGAGTTGTTTACAAGATATTTAATATCAATAAAAGTACTTAAAGTATAAGAATTGATGAAGCAAATCAAACCACCTGATGGTCAAATTGTGACTACGGATTCGTATTTAAAAATCCATATAGCTATGACATCTTCTCCATACTCCTTTTTGGCGTTTTGGGCATTTTGCAAAGTGGTCTTTACACGTCAACGTTTTGGGGAGTTTTATCTTCGTCCGTTTTCAAGTGAAGACTTATCTACTTCTATAGTCCAATTAACTACTTTTACACTAGGCTATGCATTTTAGCGTTTACAAGATCTTAATAGCGACTTAACCGTTTATGTCTCTCTGTATATTCGATATTTACTCAACAATACCGCTATGTTTTAATACTGTTCATGCTCATATAAAAATAAAACAAAATACCTAGCAGGATACTTACATCTTCAGTCCTGCAATACCACAGCAGAAGTCACCTTCTAAATTGGTCACTTACCTTATTGTTTACCTTGACTGTACTCAGCCAATATAAGTTTAAACGCTTGAACAAATTTCAACGGGTTGATACTACATTGACAGGTACCCAAATGTATTTGTTCAGGCAGTGTGGCACTTCAAACATTGCTAAGTGTGAAAATTAACATGAACAACAAGTACGTAGAATCCGAAAATAAAATAAATGAAAACAAAAAACAAACAATCAGTGGCTCATGCACCTGGCCGGTCAACCGTTGCTAAAATCGCATTTACAAACACTAAGTGAGTAGTTCTAAAACATGTGAGTAATTGGTTGTCCTTGATAAATATCTGGTTTTAAAAATTTGTGTGTTACCCAAAATATAAAAATTCATTTTTCCATTCAGCCACGATTCAATAAAAATATTTTTACATAATATTCATTATGGGGATGCTTTTTCTAAAATAATAAAAAATATGACCATTTTGCGCCCTTTGCATGTCCAAACTTTAAACAGTGCGTGGCGGAACCCTCTTCCTAGCTTTTGAATTGTTCGGTATTTTTTAATGAAAATTCCACACCACTATTTTTTGACCAATCAAATATGTAGTTTTGGTTGCATTACCATGACAACACAAGTATTTATAGGCATTTGTTTTCTCCTGCCTGGGGTACCCTGGAGCAAATTATAGTGGACATTTTTTGACAAAATCATTGAATTTGTTTTAACGTCATGTATGTCATTCAGTGACATAATTAGAGAAAATTTTATTTTGTACCAGTTGTAGTATTTCAGACATAACATAATATAAAATAATGTAAGGTTTTAAGACCCTAAATGATAATTTTACACAACTACAGTTAGTAAAATAATATCATAGGACTGAAGTACTAAACATAAGTGAAGAGCAAACGAAAGCAAGGTATGGGTCTAAAAAATTAAAATAAACTATTTTTACCAACTGAAGTAATATAAGATATATATAATATAAAAGAATAATCAATGATAAGCTCTAAAATTACATATATTTGCAAGTACAATTGGTAAAATGGAAAATATTTATGTTATAGGAAAATTTTAAAGCTCGTGTCAAAGTTACAAATATTAATTTAAAAGAATATTATTTAACACAAACTTGGTGTGAAATTTTCTTACCGAATACCACACGTGCTTTATTATTACGGGAAATTTTTCTCGGCCACGAATATTTAAGAAAATTCTTCCTCGCCTGCGGTTCGGGATAATTTTCAAAATATTCGTGGCCTTGAAAAATTTCCGGAAATAAATTTAGTACTAGTGGTATTACAAGTAAAAATTTGCAAGAAATGATAGATATAAAAATGTCAAACTGGGCGTTTGAATTTCAACTTTGATAATGATATAGATTCGTGATCAGCGCCTTAAAAAATCCTCCTTATAGCAAATTTCGTCAAAATCTGAGTTGCCCTTAGTTTCTAGAAAATTAACAAAAATTCCAAGTGAAAGTATAGGAAATATGGAAATATGAATATTGCAACCCATGTACAAATGGTAAGGTTTCTTAACAGGATCTTTTCAGTAATCGCTTGGGGACAGATATTCTCCGAAACGTCGGACGGATGTAATTTCGATACAGAAATAATTATACAAAACTTGCAAAGGGTAAACTCGACGCACTAGCGAAGGGTTCATGGTAATGCAGCATAATTTTTATGCTATCTGTACCCGTACAGGAAAAAAATTAAAAAGTAAGTTTTAAAAAGGTTTTTTCTAAAATTCTTTGCTTGCTTGCTTAAAATTCTTTAACCTTTAACTTTGAATATCTTTTTATAGGTTAGATTTATCTAAAAAATGTAAAAATCTTTTCTGCAGAGAATTAAATTTAGGTTTAATTAAGGAATAAAAAAAACGACGAGTAACCAAAATTAACCATGACCCTCCACCTATACTCTATCTTCGGTGAAAAATTTTTGAGTAATATCAAGTAACAAAACACCGAAAACCGAGTATAGGTAAGGGGGGCATAGTTCTGGGTAATTAATATTTTTCTTTCTTAATTAAAACATTATTTTTCTCTAACCTAAACAAAACTACCAAACTACCTGTACCCAAATATGCGTCGAAACTACCTATCGGATATTGGACCTTTTCTTTGGCATAGGTAAAAAAGGTTAATATGCGTCGAGATTACCACCACTAAAAACGTCGGTCGTGTCAGTTAAAAAATTAAGACAATGGTAGCCCAAGATAGTAGCATTATGAAAAAATATCGATCTAGATCAGAGACAACAGTGAGACGAGCAACTAAATGTAAATAAATTATCCGAGAGAGAGATAGCTGCTGGGCCTTCCTTGTCTGTCTTCAAGGAAGGTAAACGCAGATGGCGCGTGAGTCGACTTTATCGTTTTCCCGCCAATGCGCTGTGCCATTTTTGCCCTTAATGTTAGGTACTTGTTTTTGTTTCTTATTAATATAAAATATTGGGGTTTTGTTCAATAATTACACACACCTAATTAAAAATATCATTTATTAGGTTTTTACAAAGATTTTTCTTACAGATAACCATGTCAATATTACCTTAAATTATCTGTTGAAAAGCACAAATTTAATATATACACTGTGATCACTAATAAAGTCAATATTCAAAGTCCAATTAAAGGTAAAAAACCACGAAACACACAATAAATCACAGAAAATGTAAACAAACTGTCCAAACAAATCGGTCATTGAAAAATATCAAACACAAATATCGAATAACATTTCGGCGTGACTGCCTGCGGCAACGTTTGTCAAGTTAAAAATATTCGATTCATGGTATATTTTCTTTCTCTTAATTAGATGTGAGCCAAAAAAGGACATTAACGTTTACATGCAGAAATTGTAAACAACTTGGCAACCAGGGCAAAGCGATGATTGCTCCATCTACGATAGCCTGCCATGATGAAAGACAAAGACATATTTATTGGAACTTGCATTAAACCAGAAAGAGATAATTACAATGGACAAATTGTTAGGGCCAGTTACTCGTCTTCTTGTTGTCTCTGTCTAGATATTAAATATCTGGTTACCTACTAATTTGCTACATACAGTTGACGGCTGTCGAAAGTGTAATTTCAAGAAATTTTTCTCTAGAAGGTTACTCTGCTTTTAGCCGCAAAAAAATCTTTTTAATCTGACCATCAGTTTTATTGCACGTTAAAATATAGTAACTAAAGCAAAAGAGTTAGTTATTTTGTTTAAAAAAAAATAAACTGCGCTCTTTATAATAAACCATCAAGCTTTCTTGCACTCTGACGAGCTTAAAGAGTTAAATGTACCTGCATCAAATTTAAAAATCACCTCCAGGAGCAAGTCTGGACTCACGACCGTAAAAATGATCTGGGTCCAAATTTCAGATTCGATCCGTGTTATACTAATAAAAAAATGTTAAGCTGCGGGGTCTTTAAATCAGATTTAGATAAACTACACCAATAAGTTCTTTAAAAGAACAAATGTATAACAACACATATTTATGGTCAATATCCATTAAAAATGTTGAAACGGGAGTGGAGGTACCCTGCCAAAACAGCCCAAGCAAATAGTCCCGATAGAACCAGACCCCGTACTATAGGCACAAATAAGCTTGTGAAAAAATGTTTAATAAAAAATAGCCCTAACCAGAACTAATCACAAAAATGATAATTCATATTTCACTTTGATACCTACCTAATTTAAAAAAATACATATTTAAAAATTTTGTCCAAAAAAAAAAGAAGGAAAATATAGCAACGTCAAAAAAATCTTTACTATTTTATTTTTCTTTATTTGGGTTTTAGTACTGATTATCCCGTAAAAAATTTATAAAATTACTATTGGAATATTAAATCGTTAAGATTTCGAAAATAATAAATTTTTAAAATAGACGTCCTTATACAAACTTACCCTTATTTTTAATGCCTAATAGATTAAGGCAGTAAAAGATAGGGGTTTCCATTAAAAAAAATACTTTTGAGGTTTCTGTCGTGATGATTTTCAACGATTATTTTGGACCACTCTGTATTTATTAATTGTTAAATATCGATACAGTCTACAAAAGTAAATCTTTCTTTACAAGGAAACCAACCTCAAATCATATTAAAGGCTTTTGTTTAGAAGAAATTGGTGGTTATGTAATGGCTTGCAAACGTCATTTTTGACATAAAATTTAAAATAAGTTAAAAACGGTTGAACTTAGGTATAAAACATTATACATAAATTATGTTTAGAATTTCACGCATAATTTAAAAAATCATTGATATATGCTCCATTTAAAATAAGGAAGTTGACATTAACTTCCGGTTTAACCGGAAGTGGTATAGCTGTCAAAATATTTCTTTTCAAGAAATCGATCGCAGCAGTTCCCGGTGAGACACCCTGTATTGGTGCTGTCATCTAGGTTAAGAAAAATACGAATTATCATTACTTATACAGAATGTAACAAATTTACGTTTCGCGGACGATATTGTTTTGTTGTCCGACAATCTACAAGATATCAAAACAATGCTGCAAGATCTTCAGGAAGTGTGTGCTCAGGTAGGGCTAAAAATTAACATCTTAAAAACCAAATGTATGACAAATCTAGTTCCAAGCGGAAACACTGTTATTGGTGACTGCGAAGTGGAGTTTGTTGACAAATACAAATATCTGGGTCATGAAATACGAATCTCGAGAGATAATCAGACATGCGAGTTAAAAGAAGAATTGCCCTCTCTTGGGGTGCATATGGTAAACTTAGGGATGTAGTTGAAAGTAATCTCCCAATCTGTATAAAGCGAAAGGTTTTTAATCAGTGCATTCTACCAGTTATGACTTATGGCGCTGAAACTTTAACTTTGACCGTCACATCTGCTAAGAAGCTCAGAATAACGCAGCGTAAGATGGAAAGATCGATACTTGGTGTGTCAATTCGTGACCACGTTAGTATCGAAGTTCTACGTGCGAGAACAGGGGTCACGGATGTTGTCTATCAGGTGGAAAAGCTGAAATGAAAATGGGCTGGACATGTAGCCCGCATGGCAGATGGACGAGGAGGTTGCTCGAGTGGAGACCAAGAGCTGACAACAGAAGCAGGGGAAGACCTCCGACGCGATGGACAGATGACATAAGAAGAATGTCTACAAATTGGATGCAAAGTGCTCAAGACCGAGGACGGTGGGCAGAAATAGGGGAGGCCTATATCCAGCAGTGGATGCAAAGGGCTGATTGATGATGATACAGAATGTGCCAAAAATGTTGATGTTATTTTTTTATTATTTAAATATAGCCTGTACCGTAATTTTAAGGCAATCCTTTAGCAATCACCTTTGTTTAAATACCATATTTAATTTGAAATACTTTTTATTCGGTAAACAGATGGGTGTAAATCGCTTCCCTTTGGATCTCAGACTAATAGTTTTTAGAAAATCAATTTTATTTTTTAAAGTTTTTTGTTTTTATTAATTTGTTCAAAAGTAAAAGGTGGGACATTAAACAAATGAATTGTAAATATAATATTTTTTCGTGGATCGTCTATTGGCAGAGTTGGGTAGTATTCGAATACTCGGTATTCTGAATAGTATTCAGAATAGATTTAGCCGGTATTTGAATACTAATCGAATAGATCTATTTATTTGGTATTCGGTATTTGACCGAATACTTTTGGCCGGTATTCGGTATTCTATATTCTGAATATCGTTTTTAAATATTCTTTAACAATATAAATGGTATTTATACAGGGTATCCACTAACTTTACCGACAAACTTTAAGTGGTAAATCTCTAACAAAAAATAAGAAAAACTTTATATAAACATACCATATTCTAAACGTTCTACTTTTTGAACTACAGGGTGTTAAAATTTAGGAAAATAAGCTTTTTACAATTACTTTTTATCAATGTAGATGATATTTTTGGGAAATTTGGGAGACGTCTTCTATGCTTTAAATAAAATATTTAGACGTACAAAAAAACAATTTTTGTCAGTGTCGTCCCTGAGGGATTTACTGCAAATATTTTTCAAGAAAAAAGTAAGCCACTGAATTTTTCCTACAAAAAAACCGTACAAAAATAAAAGAAGTGAGAGTGTTGTTGCTTTTTGAATTTGTTAAAAAAGGACCTTTTTTTTGCATTTCAAAATTTTTTGGTCTTTAGTATTCATGAATACCCAATCCTGGTAGGGTAGGGCGGGGCTAGTTGAGCATAGAGGTGAGTTGGGCAATCAAAATATCTCAAAAACTATAGACCGCACGCGAAAGCATCAAATAGCGCAAAGAAGGGGTTGCGTGAGGGGAACTCATTGTGCGACCACTAGTAATGACGCGGCGATCGAGAAAAGTATCCGTGCGCATTGTTTATTTTGTGATTAAAAAGTAAAATAATTGCAAGCCGGAAAATTTTATCTGTGATAATTAAATGTATTCCATTCTCAATCAGGTAAGTGTTAATCTTAAGTAAATTTATTGCAGTTTTAATATGTATAAAAATTTTGGATATAATTCTAACCGGTTTTTTAATAAATTTACTTTTCTTTTAAAATTTTAGGTTAGGGTTAGTTGAGCTACAGTTGCCCAACTAACCCCACGGTTTTAAGTATAAAATGTTTTATTTTTTTATTTTTTCAGGATACGGACTTATAACAGTAAGACTACTAGAGTCTCCTCAAGATTAAAAAGAGGCTGCAACCCGAACTTAGTACAAGCAACAACAACAAAGAAAACGAGCTGACCTATCTTCTCTGGAAATAGTTCGACCATACCCAAAGACTGGTCAAAGAAAAGGAGCCAAATCAAACAGAAGATAGAGAAAAGCTGCAATTTTAACAGATACAGAAGGCATTACAAGAGAAGCAAAATAAAACTGCTTAAAAAGTTTAAAAAACGAAGATGAATTGATAGATATTAAATCCAATAGTTAAGCTAAGCTAGGGATGTTGCTGTTTTATTAATGAGATTTGTTGTTTTGTCACTATAAGATGATAAATATAAAAAGCAAATTGTCATAATGTATTTTTATTGTAAACGTATCTAACATTCAAGCCATGATTTGACTATACTTTCTAAGTGCTCTACTAGCCCCATCCCCTTGCTCAACTTACCTCACCTATGGGGTCGTTGGGCATACTTGAATATCTATATTAAAATAGATGTAGCTTCCAAATTAGGCTTATTAGAAAGAAATTACTATGGACACTATTAGTAAGGGATAAATTGCTAATCCATTAGTATGTAGTATAAGCCATTAAGACTTATTTTTGAGGAGCTATAACCGATCAAGTTAAAAATTGCTCAACTAGCCCCGCCCTACCCTATTCATGAATACTGAGTATTCGAATACTTTTCTTTACGGTATTCGTATTCGTATTCGAATACCGAATTGCAGTATTCGAACCAACTCTGTCTGTTGGTGCAGTTAATATTATCCTATGGTTCCAACATCCAAGTCAAAGTCGGCAGGTGGATTCTTCTATATTTTGGAACCCCCGCAGGGTAAGTGACCGCAGCGTGGCGGTCAAATATATCTTGCGAAAGATATTAAAATAAAAAGCATACTCAGCTTAAAATTTATGCCTAAACGACCAAGCAAATTGAGTTAAATTGCTACAATTCAGTTTTAAAGCTGTTAATATTATACTGTAGTGAGTCTAAACTGATGATGATGACAGTACTACTACAAAAACGTCTACTGTTGCTCAAGTATAAAAGGCTGCATATAATTTCCTGTAACAAAACAAATTTTAATAGGGATGTTTTAATGAAAAATAGGTTTTCAAAATGATTAATTTAAAAATAAGATTAAAGTAAATGAAGAGTGCGTTTAATCTAACTTGATCCAATTGAACTAAAATG
Organism: Listronotus bonariensis; assembly: GCA_014170235.1. Classification (NCBI taxonomy): domain Eukaryota; kingdom Metazoa; phylum Arthropoda; class Insecta; order Coleoptera; family Curculionidae; genus Listronotus; species Listronotus bonariensis. Next base: position 50,689 of record JACEGR010001630.1, on the reverse strand, counting down.
ATCCAAAAACCAACCCGTACAGTAAATTATCAAGATTTTTTCTGTTGTGAAGTTACTCAAAACAATTTTACTAACAGGATTTATTGACATACCTTTCATTTTCTTAAATGGGACACCCTGCACAATATACTACCATTAACAAGGTTTTTAAATAGCTTTTCAAAAATGCTATATTTGGTATATTTATTTTTAATAGTTTCTGAAATATGGACATTTAAATTTAAAAAATAATAGATATAATTTTTATTATATCTACAATCTAATGGTAGGTTTACATCTGACATTTATTGCATGAGATTTATGTCAGATAGAAATTCTGGCCATTGTAAACAATGAAAAATTTATATCAAACATAAATTTGTAACCGTTTACATTAGCTGTCTGACATAAATATCATGCAATAACTGTCAGATGTAAAGCCTGTGGGTAGAGGTATAGTGAAAATTACATAGAAAATTCCACACCACTGTTTTTTGACCAATCAAATGTGTAGATTGGGTTGCATTACCATGACAACACACGTATTTATCGGAATGTTTTTCCTTCTGCCTGGGGTACCCTGGAGCGAATTATAGTGGACATTTTTGATATAATAATTGAATTTGATTTAACGTCATGTCTGTCATTCACATATATAATTAAAGAAAATGTTATTTTGTCCCCGTTGAAGTATTTCAGACATAACATAATATAAAATAATGTAAGGTTTGAAAACCCTAAATGACAATTTTATACAACTACAGTTAGTAAAATAATACCATAAGACTGAAGTACTAGACATAAGTAAAGAGCAAACGAAAGCAAGATATGGGTCTAAAAAATTAAAATAAACTATTTTTACTAGCTCTAGTAATATAAGGTATATATAATATAAAAGAATAAACAATGATAAGCTCTAAAATTACATATATTTGCAACTATAGTTGGTAAAATGGAAAATATTTATTTTATAGTATAATTTTAAAGCTCGTGTCAAAGTTACAAATATTAATTTAAAAGAATATTATTTAACACAAACTTGGTGTGAAATTTTCTTACCGAATACCACACGTGCTTAAATTATTCCGGGAAATTTTTTCTCGCCCACGAATATCGCCTGCGGCTCGGGATAATTTTCAAAATATTCGTGGCCTTGAAAAAATCTCCGGAAATAAATTTAGCACTAGTGGTATCACAAGTGAATATTGTTCACATTTTAAATGGTCATATTTTCAAAACTATTAAAGATGGATGTATCAAATGTGGTATTTTTGTAAAGCTCTTTAAAATACCTTTTTAATGGTGGTATAATATACTGGGTGACCCTTTTGAAATTCGCAAAAAAATAATTAGATTTTGAAAATTAAATATCTATAACTTTTGTTTGTGCAAATCTTTAAATACCAATTTTCTTTACCATGGTGTTTCTTCTGAGCCAGAAAGCATCTAAATACCGGGTGTTAACGATTTTATTAGATAAGGCATAACCCCTAGAATATTAGAGATATCAAAATAAATCTGGTATGGGTGAGTAGTGAGTAGTATGAGAAAAGGAGAGTTTTTGCATATTTCTTATCTTTTGGTTACTGCTGGTTTAACAAAAAAAAGCTCCAATTTTAAATTTTTAAATGGAACATCCTATACATTTTAACAATGTTACCTTCAGAGACAATTTTAAATGAAATTTTTACATTTTTAAAAAGTTTTGACATCCATTTAAATTTAATAAAATTATTTGTAATATTGCATCTAGGTGGACATAATCCTTTACTTATGTCGTTGTTTTTAATTTGATCACAAATAAATAGGTATTGTTTAATTAACTGTTAAACCGGAAGTAAATCGAAAGTAAAAAATATGCGCAAACTATCCTCTTCTCATAAAACTTACCTATGCCAAGTCTCATTTTAATATGTCTTAAGCCTCGTTTACACGGTTATAGTAACCTCGATAGTCCTATTATGAAATTGAGGTGTCTACATGTATAAGAATTATCACGATAGAAACCAACGTATCAATAATAATAAATTATTATTAATTATTAATTTTAATGTAAAAATTCTTGATAAGGGCCGCATAATTTCTTCAGCATGGTCCCTTGATGGCTTAGCGTGTAAGGCGTTAAGTCGTTGAGGAACGGACGTGACGTGGGTTCGAATCCTGCTGAGGCCAAATACTTATTTATAAGTTGGTCGGAAATTTAGTGGTTAGCTCAACACCAGACGGACAAAGTGCAAAATGTATCGACACACAAGGCCACAAAAGGACCAGGGCGCCGGAACACACTTTGCCGTGTCCTGCGCAACCGTAGACATGCAGACCCCACTCAGTTGGTAGGTTCAGTAGTGCCCCCTGGGTGGGGACGAGGTCTTAAGTTGTCGCTCATAGGACCGTGGTTCAGAACCCACGTTAAGCTGTAGGTCCCGTCTGGCTGACATCACCCAGACGTAAAAAGAAAGGGCACACAATAAGCCGTGCGGCTTCAGTGCATGGGTTATCTCGGCCCTATTCTAATCAAATCTAATCTTATGGTCCCTTTTTGCTCTGTTTTTAAAATCGGAAGAACTTTTTTCCAATAAACATGAAAACCTTTCAGTTTCCTCCAAAAAATGTACATAGTATGTCAAATTACCTACGCCTCATTCTAACTTTCTTTGCAGTTTCTACAATTATTTATAATAGATTTATTGTAAAAATCACGAACTACGTGCAATTCGTAAGCAAACGACAACTTTTATCATGAAAGTTACGCCCAAGGTTAGTTTATATTTATAAGGTTGCGACACATCCTCAACTTTTAGGAGGTTCGAGGTCGGGGTCGCAAGGAAGGGCAGTCCACGGAGAAAAGTTGGCAAGACTGGGTAAAATCAAAGCTGATGATCAATCCAGTGGCGTCTAGAATTTGCTCATTTCATTTTGCATTGTTTTGGAAGTGATATTTGTTGAAAGATGTAATTCAAAATGTTTTTTATTTAAAGTAAAAGCATTTACAACTTAATAATAATAAAAAACTGTTGTGTAAACGGTTGTTCTACTAATACAATAAACTGTATATCTCCGGCACTGAATAACATGGCCGAAAAAATGGGAGATGTGACGTCATAACACGTTAAAGCAATATGGCCGAATGTCGCGAGAAAGTGCGAAAGTACTATCACGACAGCATGATAGCTACTATTGGGTTATTTACATGGTGATAGTTCAGGATAGTTCATGTGACAGTTACTATAATGATAGCAATTATCGCGAAAATGAGGCTTAATACTCTAGAAGTTATGGTTTGTCTAATAAATTTGTTAACATCCGGTACCAATTTGTTGTGGGTTTCATGATCAGAATGTTTTGGTGACAACTTTGACATAAACCACACTTCTAAATGCAGTTGTTGGTATCTATTTTATGTAAATACATGGTTTAAAGTCTAGATTTGACTTAAGTATATCTCTTATAAATCATGAAAATCCTGTATATAGATAGAATAAAAAATAAAAATATATAAATTACAGTGTTTTGATATAAAACGTAGTAGTTAAAAGCAGAAACACAGGTTCTAGTCTATTTTACGATCAAACATATTGAGATATCATTCCTGTTGACCTAGAAAATAATCAATAGCTAAAACTGTTTGACCTTGATTTGCACTTTGCTTAGGCTTATAAATACAAGTTTTCTTTATTATTTTATGTAAGTCGACATAAGATTAATACATGGTCATTAAACAACCTACATTCCTTAAGAAAAAAAATGTAAAAAATGGTTTAAAAACCTAAGTCGAGTTAAAATTTATTATAACAATTATTTAACGTATGTCCTAAAAACGTATGTCCTAAAAACTGCACAAAACTCATTGTCTTTAATTTTAACAAAAACAAAATAATATCAAGTTGCCTTTGAAAACAAAAATTTATTTACTTTATTTACAGTCGGTTGAGATTTATTTATTTTGAAGTTTTCGCTTTAAGATGTCGTATAAATTAGAAATAAGAAAAAGTATCTACAAGTTAGTTGGGCGGATACCCAAAGCTGAAACCTGTCGAATATTCCAGAATGAAAACATTTCACACAGAACCATTTATAGAACAATAGCGGAGTGCGAGCAGGGAATACCATGTCTGAATCTCCCAAAAAGTGGAAGACCACGTGCGAATTTACGAGAAATTAAGAGAAATTGAACTGAATTCCGTCCAGGACCTCATGAGAGACATTCGAAGAAATTTGCGTCTGGTAGAGCAGAATGGGCCACTCCACATAATTCGATAGTATAGTTTAGTTAAGTATTGAGTTGTAATTTATGATAACTAGTTAGTGTTTAAATAAATTCATTAAAAAAAAACCGATAAATATTGTGTGCCAAAACTTTTAGGACATACGTTATTGGGTTACTCACTTAATAAATAGGTCCTTGGGTTCAGACTTTTGCTTGCACAGAGTGCTCAGAGTCGATTAACCCTCGGAAACTTGCAGATCGCCTAAAAATAAACTAAAAGCCCTTGTCCATTTACATTTTGGCAACAAGACGGCCACCGTGAAAATGTATAAAAATATAAACAATACTTATTTTTTTTTTATTATTTAAGATATTTGCTGCGCACTCAGCCAGTGCTGGCCATTGTACGCAGAACCCATTTATAGGGGATATCCTTTAGAGCAGGGGTGGCCAACTTGTTTAGGCCCAAGATCGACTTTTCAGTGACGACACCCAGTTCGATCTACCAATGTCATATTTCGGCATTTCGGAAAAAAGGTCTTCACCTCACAGGCGCGTTTACATATTTGTCGCCCGTAGGCTATTTATTTTCGCCGCCCCTTTCTTCTTCTTTTTTCCTTCAGAAATATTTTTGAAGAGCAAAAAAAAGGTCCTCACTTCCATTTCTTTCAATTCTAAGTACAAAATTTAATTCGAAATCCAACAAAATTATTCATAAGACATAATCTGCTGCCCCCTAAAGAACGTCTGCCGCCTCCCTAAAAAATGCCGCCGTAGGCTGAAGCCTAAAGTACTTTTAAGAGCACAAAAAAAAAACAAGTCCCCACCTCATTTTTTCAAAATCACAATCATTTGTAACAACCACCCGCCCTTTCTGCCCTTTCTCCGACTGCGACTGCGACTGCGTTGCGCCCTGGTGCCTTGCACCACCTGGTAGGCACGGCCCTGCTTCAGGTATTTATATTTTTGACCTTGCTACGAACGACTTGACTAATAGTCGCGATCGACCGGTTGGCCACCCCTGCTTTAGAGTGTCGGTACTTTGTCCAGGTTAATGCTGTGTGCCAACTGTAGCATTCGCCTTAGGTCCAGTCTCTTAAGGTTTAGTGATTCGGATTCAATTTTGTAGATTCCAAATATGTCCTCTCGTGGACCCTCTAGACCCCCACATTCCTTCGTGAGAAGAGGTTTTATTCTCATTCGCACCACCTACAGATGTTATCCGCTTCCAGACCTAATCTGGAGAAGTGGCCAGTTTCATGAACCTCTTAAGATCTTATCTTAATTGCAAGACAAGAAGTAAATTTTTACGCTAAGGCAAAACGAAAAATAAAATGTCAACATCAAGATTTCTTCTCAAATTTTTCAAGATATTTTTAAAAATTTTGATGTTTGTTTTGTCTCATCTCATTTTAACAAAAAGGTATTTCCATTTATGGTCAAGAGCTTTCAAACAATAAAATGAAATGATGTTCGTATTGGTATTTAAAAAAGTACCTATCTAAAATAATGAGCATAAAAATTGTTTAAAAGTTTTCTACAACCGAGAGGATCCGCCACAAAATAGTTTGTTTTCTTACTCGGTACAAAAAGGTCGTTTTTGCATCATAAGGTAACAGAAGATAAAACTGAAATCCCAAGACTAAAAAATCGTGGATTTGCTTAGGAGCACCATCCACATGATCCGCAATTCCGAATCGCTTTGGCAACAAAAACGCTATAAGATGCTCTAAGTTTGGTAGGATCTGAATATCCTGGTCTGTTACAATCTGTTGAAACCTGAGAAAATAGTTATTATTAAACGTTACCAATGACAATTTACAAATTTGAACCCTTTGCTGCGTAAAAAGGGCCAGAATAAATAAGAATGCAACATTACGTTATTTTTCTTTATAACTAACCTCTATCACAGAAGACAAAATCAGTTTAAGATACATTGGAGGCATTTAGCTAAGAAGTTCTATCTAATGCTCGCCATAAAAGAGAAGATTTTTATTCGCATGATATTTACAATTTGTTCAAAAGATAGAAAAACACATGAACACTATTTTGAATAAAGATCTTTTTATCATTTTAGATGATTAAACCTGTTTTTACACCCAGTCTATATAAATTTGTTTTTTTTTCGTCACCAATTTGTTAATAAAAAGTACTCGTTTAATATATCTGCATAATTTTACGTCACCCAATTCAATTTATCATCGTTGGTCTACGTCTTACGTGCACAACGGGCCTTAATGATAAGTTTTTTCGTCGGGCATAAGCATATAATCGGCAACTTCATGGTTGTCAATAGGTGATTAGGCAGCTGTATTCTTCCAACGACTCAACGTGTTCATTAGACAAAGAGCTGAAAAGTATCGATATTGTTTACTATCGATGTTATTGACAGTTTTTGGATTTTACCGGTATTGTTTTTATTTAAAAGAAACTCTTTATATTAAGTATTTACTTACATTAAACCAAAATAGTTAACTTTTTTTGGTTAAAATATTGTAAGGAGGAATACAAGAACTAACCCAGTTTCTTGCAAAATATCTTGACCCCAGTAAATGTTTAATGATTCACAAAAAATCCAGGGTGTCTGAAATAGCATATAGATACTTTGGAGGAACCCAAGTTCTTTAGCAAAAATAGGCAACATAGATATGTATACAAAAAAGATAAATTAGATTGGGCGATATAAGACTTTAAAAATTATTTCAAGTCATTCTAAAGTGCTTTAACACATTTCAGTAGGGCACGCTTTTGACCACTAAACTATGCCTTTACTGAAACAAAACCCCAATTGTGAAAATCACGAGGTGTTTGGTGTTTGAAAACTTGGTAAAAATAAACTATCCATGCATATCTTTTTAACCCCTGTACAAATAAGCAGTACCATACCGGCAACCAAAATGTAAGGCCTATCATAAGGCTTCTTCCTACAGCAGTTAGAAACCGTTTGCAAACTGTCAGAGCATGCGCACGAGACAAAATTCAACAGATTTTATCTTCTACGCATGAGCCTGACGGTTTTCAAACTGTTCCTGACTGATTTAGGAACAAACCTATAGTCGCCAGCTCCGGTAAGACTTGATGTCGAATTCTCTAGATAATCTTTTTTCAATACGGCATCAGCAGAAAGATTTATACTATATCATGGAGCAAAAATAGTTATTCTATAAAAATACTCTAGCTTTATGTGTTATTTTCCATGGACCCGGTCCAACCACTTTAAAAGGTTCCTTTCAGCCAGGCGAAATGCGTCTGCGAAGAGAATGTTGATGAATAACTCAAAAAACCGGAGATTTTTTCCTATTTGCCAAAAAACTAAAATTGCATTTTAAATACAGGGTTGTTTTTTTCGATGTATAGTACAGATATCTTAGAAACCGCTGCAGCTACAGAGATAGTTAAATGGGGAAAGTAGTTTTTATAGCTTAGTTTAAATCACTCTTTGTTTTGTCCAAAAAATCATGGCTTACTAAATATTAAAAACACACATTTTCAAAAAAATGTGTTTTTCTTTGTAACTCATTTAATATGCGGAATAAATAAAAAGAGTAAAACAGGAAACTTGCAAATAATTATGTGTAATCCGAAATTTATTGTGGTAGTCTGATTTTAAGCTAGGACATAAACTTGCATCCTTTTAAATGGAAACTATTAATACCATATTAACTGAGTTACAGAGGAAAACACAATTTTGAAAAACATGTTTTTTTTTAAATATCTAGTAAGCCATTGTTTTTTGACAAAATAAAAAACAATTTGAACTAATGGGGGATGGGGGAAATAACAATATTTGATCATGTAGAATCAGTATCTTAGGTTTTATAATCGATTTTTATATCACCCTGTATAACTTTTTAATTTTTTTTTACAGATATCGTTTTTGATAGATCTTATTTTAAAAATACTCCCGTTTAAATCGGTATATTTTTAATAAATACCGTTTTTGTCAATTATTAAGTTTAAATGATGATATTTTGAAAATTAGTCATTTTTGACAGTAGTCCTTTTGACAGATACTTTTTTACCGAATGTCATTTTTACACATGTAGTGTTTAACAAATATCATTTTTCTACGACCACTTGTGAAAATAGCAAATAGCACACTGGTTTCATGCATAGAAAATGCGTTATATCACACTAGTGTTGCAAAGTACTTTACAGCACTAATGTTGCAAAGTACTTTACAACACTCGTGTGATATATATTATGATGTCATTCTAAAAACTGCTATTGGTTTTGCAAGTGACATATTTATTGTAGTGACAGTAAAAAACTTTTTACTTACCTTAAACAGTAGAACCCAAATTAGCGAAAATCATCTTATTAACGTTAAGTTACTACACAGTATAAGCTTTCTGCTAATATTACACTCCACGGAGAAAAGTTGGCAAGACTGGGTAAAATCAAAGCTGATGATCAATCCAGTGGCGTCTAGAATTTGCGCATTTCATTTTGCATTGTTTTGGAAGTGACATTTGTTGAAAGATGTAATTCCAAATGTTTTTTATTTAAAGTAAAAGAATTTACAACTTAAGAATAATTAAAAGCTGTTGTATAAGCGGTTGTTCTACTAATACAATAAACTGTATATCTCCGACACTGAACAACATGGCCGAAAAATTGGAGATGTGACGTCATAACACGTCAAAGCACGCCGAATGTCTTGACCCTATATAGACCGACTTTGGTTTTTTCTTACTTTTAGGACTTCAGGTTATGCATTTACAATTTTCATATTTTTTATATTTTTCTCAAAAATATGAGAAAAAATGTAATCTTTACTTAATTTTACATATGATGTTCAGTTTCATTAACTCGTTTTACCAATTTTACCCCACCCAGCAACCCTTTTTACTCCCCGGTCCCGTAAGTTTGTTTACTGATATTTTTTAAAAACGGAATATTTTGGATATGCGCCACTTACGTTTTATTTAGAAGAGTGTCTAAGATATGTAAGTATCAATAATTTTTTAAAAACCCTTAAAATAGCAGAAAACCTTATTAAACTATTACCGTTATTACCTAACCAACCCATACAATTTTTATAAGTAAGGGCCTTTTTAAATTCCAAAATGATAAAAGTTATATACTTAATGCTTCTAGGTAGGCGATTTTCGATGAAAAAATATTGTCAAAACAGTATAATATAGCAGTGAGGAAAAGTACATATCACACTAGTGTTACAAAGTAAAAATCACCCTAGTGTTGCAAAGTTCTCAATTGTTTTTTATTTTTTCTGTAAAGACAAACTTTAATTTTTTTTCTGGTCGTAGGGAAAATAGTGTACAGTACTCGTGTAAAAATGACTGACGTGAAATTAGTCATTTTTCACACTTTTAATGTAATATACTTTTTTAAAAGGTATTGTATTACCTTCTTGTCGTTTATTTAACGACAACAACTTCATATTTGTTGTAGTTCACACGCCTTGTATATTGAAAACAAAACTATTTCAACATATTTAATTACACCAAAGTCCAACCGATCCAGTTGTCGATTTACCTTCGCTTTTCAATCTCCCTGTAGTCGGGGCCTTAATCCGATTCGTCACATCAGATTACGGTCCGTCCGATCGGTAATGAATTTATCAAAGCGCACCTTTCATTCAGTTTATTTTGCTGCGTTGTCGGCCAAGTAGAACAGGGTTTATTTATACAGGGTGTCTCACGAGGAAATGCTGCGATTGATTTTTCAAAAAGTAGGCATGGAGAATTTTAAAAATTTTAGAGTCGATGGGGGACATACGATAAAATATTTTGACAGGTTCTACCACTTCCGGTTACACCGGAAGTTAATGTCAACCTCTTTTATTTTAAACGGAACACCGTATATAATGGGTGATTCATTTGAAGGTACTATTTAAAAAAAAATAAAAATAACTTTATTAAGTATCTAATATTTTTTTATCATACGGAAGAACTATATCTTACATTAATTTTTTAAAGATTAAGCCTTTTAAATGTTGGCCTCTGCCTAACATGGTCTGTTCAAAAGCTCTAATTTCCGCGCGCCAAATCGATTCGTCAGGATCATCGCGTACACTCGCAGATACTGCCACTATATTTTCTGCACTACGTGCTGGATGTGGAAACAAATACCATGACAGTTTGAAATTTGGACCTTCTCATCTATCCAAAAATACCTACTAGAAATGGTAACCCTAAATGAATCACCCGATATTATTTATGTTTTAGATTATGCGTAAAATTCCAAACATATTTTATGTATCTATAGTGGTATCTATCTAAGTTTTGATTAATTTTGGATTTTATTTACTTATAAATGCAGAGTAGTAAAAAATAACCGTTAAAAATCATATTGACAGAAACCTTAAAAATCATTTATTTTAATAAAAATTTATTTCTTTATTAAATCTTAAAATTAAGGATAAGTTTAAATAAAATGTCTATTCTTGAAATGTATAGTTTTTTGAAATAATATAAATTTAATATTTATCTATTCTAACAATGCTTTTAACTATGGCTTAGTTTGACCTCTAGTTGGCCCTAACGACGAAATGCAGCGTCATGGCCAAGTACACCGTACCTACTCGTACTTAAAAGCATAGTTGTGATAAATATGACCTTTTTTTTACCCTGTGTGTTTATACAAACCAAAACTAAAAATAAAGAACTTTTTGTTCATGTGGTTAATTATCACCGTTTTTGAAAAACCTGAGATATTCTTACCGCCAGATTTTAAACCCAATTTCAGTCAAAATAAATGATAAATTCAGAAATGTTTTTCGGGGGAAGTATAGTATTCCCGGGGGGTTCTGAAGTAATCAAAAAAATGAACAACTTGTCTACTTTAAGATTACATTTATACGTGATGATAGGTGAGAATTTTTAGCTCCGAGGGGATTATTCCCCCGTGTCAACCCCTGAATTTAACGCTAGTCAAAGCTATTTATTAGTGGCAAAAGCTCTTTTGATATATCCCTACTTCTAACTAAATTTGATATTTCCTGTAAAAATATGTTAATACTTTTTTCTAGATACTCACATGCATCACAAAAATGAATCATATTTTCAGACCCATGTTTTTTACATTTTTATATTATGTAGAATCTCTCATTAAATTTTCTTAACAACCTTCTCTCACACGCTGTATATTTAAGAAACAAGTTACCAAAAATGTCACACATGTCCTCACGTACTACTATTTTATCATCTCGCAATCACTGAACGAAACACCCTGTATATTTCCTGTCTTCCATAAAGCCAACATCTTCATTGTGAAATATATGTATTTATAATTTTACAAGAACATATTTCAATTTAACGATACTATAACTTTGGAGCGACATGCCTTTGGTCCAGACAGAGGCTCTACATAGATTTGTTCCTCGCCGATGTTACACAACTGGACCTTGTTGGGTCAGGAATACAAATAAATTATAATCCATCTTGAGCAGGGCCGTATTAACTATTTAAGGCGCCCTAGGCCAGAGTTGGGTACCTAGTATTCGAATACTCGGTATTCTGAATACTATTCAGAATACATTTGTGCGGTATTCGAATAGATTTATGTGTTTGGTATTCGGTATTCGGCGGAATACTTTTTTGGTCAGTATTCGGTATCCTTTATTCTCAATATATTTTTTGATTATTCTAGTATTCTAATACTGGTATTCGAATACCGATATTCGAATACTGGTATTCGAATACTCGGTATTCTGAATACTATTCAGAATACATTTGTGCGGTATTTTAATACTATTCGAATAGATTTATGTGTTTGGTATTCAGTATTCGACGGAATACTTTTTTGGTCAGTATTCGGTATCCTTTATTCTGAATATCTTTTATGAATATTTTGGTATTCTAATACTGGTATTTGAATACCTATATTCGAATACCGGTATTTGAATATCGATATTTGAAGACTGATATTCGAATACCGGGATTCGAATACTGGTATTCAAGTACCTGCAGGAGTGGTCATATCGACTTTCTAAGGGGGGCCATGGGCCGAGGAGAATTGTGTAAGGTGGCAAAAAACAAACATTTTTAAAGAAGCGGTTCAAATTTTTTGAAAAGAAAAAAAAGGTCCTCTAACCTTTTTATTGTTTTCGCCTTTCATTTACACAAAACCTCCTTCCCACGTATTTGAAAAGGTCCTCACTCTTCAATTCCATCATCAGCCTCACCTCTCGGACCAACCTTGGGGGCATGGCCCCCCTATGACCGCCCCTGAGTACCTGTTTGCTTATTTTATGAATATTACGTTACTTTTTATGCATCTTAAGCGGGTTAAAACATGTTCGCGGTAGTTTTGCCGACGACGGGGTTAAATTTAATATAAGCCATATATATATATATATCTATATATATATATATATATACATATAGATATATATATATATATATATATATATATATATATATATATATATATATATATATATATATATATATAGATATACATTTATTTTTGCAAACAAAAATATATTTAAATTAATTATTTAAACTTCTTTGGGGTTTTGCTATAAAAAAAAACAAGTTACTTAGTACAACCAAATACAATTGTAGTTTTACTATATACTCCCAGAACAATCCTTAATTTTTGGTCATCAGTTTGGACGCTGGCCTGACTAAATTTATGAAGCGGCAAATTCAAAGTCGGTCTATATAAGGTCACGACATTCGGCCATATTGCTTTGACGTGTTATGACGTCACATATCCCATTTTTCGGCCATGTTGTTCAGTGTCGGAGATATACAGTTTATTGTATTAGTAGAACAACCGTTTACACAACAGTTTTTAATTGTTATTAAGTTGTAAATTCTTTTACTTTAAATAAAAAACATTTGGAATTACATCTTTCAACAAATATCACTTCCAAAACAATGCAAAATGAAATGCGCAAATTCTAGACGCCACTAGATTGATATTCAGCTTTGATTTTTACCCAGTCTTGCCAACTTTTCTTCGAGAAGTGCCCTTCCTTGCGTCCCCGACCTGAAACCGCCTAAAAGTTGAGGATATGTCGCAACCTTATAAATATAAACTAACCTTGGGCAAATTATACGTACTGTTTACGTGTGTACTCGATGGATACCTGCTTCATAAATTCCACGAAGCGAGCGTCCAAGCTAATGACCAAAAATTTAGCATTGTTCTGGGTGTCTATAGTAAAACTACAATAATTGTCTTTGGTACAACATATAAAAAGTGACATTGCAAACTATGTTTTCTAAGTATTAAACATTTTTGCAACTAAGTGTACAGTGTACACTGTCCACATATTATTCTTAAATTGTTGTTTATAACAAATTCACTAAAGCAAATCGACTTACAGGTTTTTTATTTGTAAAACAAACTTTATATTTTTTTTTAACTACAATTTTTTTCAAAAAAGGTTAGACTAATATGTATTTATCTCCATTTTACACAAAGGGGATGTGTATAATAAATTTTATTATGAAAGTTTAAATCATGACTATCTGGTGGATCGTAGATAGTATGTACATGTAGCCCATTCCAAAAGTAAAGTCAATAGTTTAAAAAATAGAAAAGTTATCAAACATTCTCCTGTGTTAAGAATACAGATATTTTTGGAGAATTTGGGAGACGTCTTGTATGCCTAAAATGATTAGTTTTTAAGCAAAAACAAGGTACGCCACCGCATTTTTGTTATGGAAAAACGTAGAAAAATAAGAATGAGTTGCTTTTTCAAGAGAAAGGAGGTTTTTTTGCTCTTCAGTATTCATGAATACCCAATCGTGGTATTCATAAATACCGAGTATTCGAATACTTTCTTTTGTAGGTATTCGAAAATATTCGGTATTCGAATACTTTTTATTTACGGTATTCGTATTCGTATTCGAATATCAAATTTCAGTATTCGACCCAACTCTGCCCTAGGCTACAATTCCCGGAGCACCTATTTTTCACCAAAACAGTGTTTGAAGAGCAAAAAAAAAAGGTCCTTTCGCGCCTTACTTCACCACCCAAAATTTGATGACCCAAAAAATAGATCATTCCCTCCTTTTCGCGCCTATTTCATTACAAAGCACCTTATTCACAGAAAAATTAGTTACCAAAAATCCCCACCCAACTTTTTTAAAAACTCCCCTGTCTGGCGCCTATTTTTTCATGGCGCCCTAGGCTGTAGCCTAGTCAGCCTAATGGTTAATACGGCACTGATCTTGAGCAAATACGGGGTGTGAAAGAATATAGAATTTTTTATTTTGTTTTTTTTTAAATTATTTATTGTTTAAATACACTGACTCCACTACTGACTATTTCTGAACTTTATGTACAATATACAGGGTGGCGCCTTTTTGTTGATCTTGTAGGGTATAGCGAAAACTAAAAGAGATAGAACAAATCTGATTGCGCAATCTCGATTTTGATTTTTGAAATTAATTGAGTGGTGAAAATAAATTGGGAGCTAACTTAACTCGTTTTGGAGATACAGAGTGTTTTTCAAATTGTGTTAATTTGACCGCAGGCACTTGTAACTTGGTTGAAATTAGAGATAAAAAAATGTAAATATAAATAGATTTTTTTAAAGATTTTTATGTAAAATTCAATCGTACCTAAATTTTTTTTTATTTACTTTTATTTAAAAGTTATAACACATGTTTTTTTTTAATGAAACATCCTGTAAATTTTATCATTAGTTAAAATGCCACCTTAGAAGCTATAAGAAATTGCCCATTTGATATATTATATCTTAATAGTTTCGGAAGTATGAGTGGATTTTTTAGTAAAACACCCTATATATTTTACAACTTTTGCAAAGATATTTTTAGGGAGTTTAACAAAATACCTCATTGAATAGGTTTAGCTCTTATAGTTTTGGAAATATCACCATCTGTATCTAATCAGTAGTAGATATACACACTAAGAATGAAAACCCTTATTTCTGAAACTGTTAAAGACAATCATTTTAAATGTGGTCAATTCTTGAAGGTCTTTAATATGTCTTTTTAATTGCGAATATGCCATGCAGAACTTTTAATTAGAAATAACTTTTTTTTGCAAAATTAATAATAAAGAGGTTTCCCATATCACGCCAACTTATGTAGACGTAGTTAAAAAAATCCTAATTCCGCGCCGATCTGTAACCCAGTGTCAATTGTCACAATTTTCTTTCCGACCATTGTTAGCCTTACCATCGCTATTGTCAAAACTACAGTAAACCTTAACTGGCATAAACACATTGTATCAATAGCCACGGCATCGGCAGCTTCAAAAAGCTTGGATTTCTCTTTCGAGCCAAAAGTATTTTTCCGCTTCTAATTTATACACTATATATGTGTCCCAAATCCGACCTCCCTTAGAATATTGTTTTGGATTCAATTCACAGAAGAGCTATTCGTCTCATTAATGATCCTTCACTTACAGAAAGACTTCCTTCTCTTGCCCATCGTCGGGCTGTGGGGATTTATCGCTTTTTTATAGGTACTTCCATGGCTTCTGCTCTAAAGAATTGTCCAGTATAGTTTCTCCACTTACGGTTCCCAACAGAGAAACTCGTGGTTCCGCGCGTATGCATCTCTATACGGTCCAACTGGACAGGCCCCGAACTTTCCACTTTGTGCGTTCTTTTATCCCCAGAGTTTCTAGATTGTGGAACCTGTTGCCCGCGGTCTTTCCTTCCCCCAAATCTTCAAGTATTTAAGTCCCGTGTCAACAAACTCCCTCTTACCTCGCTTAAGACACCCACGGTACGTTAATAGTTAGGCTTTTAGCCTTCGTGGTTTGTCCAAAGTTAAAAAAAAACATACATAGATCAAAATTGATATTAATATGCGTTACAATCTCTTAAGCCCTTCTGGACCTCCCAAAATAAAATTTACCAAAAACTTATCTCTAAAAACACCAAAAGAAACGTAAACGAGTTGACAATAGATTTTAAATGTAAGAAACAATTTAAATTTAAAAACGTAAATGATAATCCTATTGTGTGCAGTCCAAACGAAATAAACAGTCAAGCTTTACACACCGGAGAGTGGATATCTGCTAGATCTTAAAAAGCCGAAACTTAGTTTACTATCAGGTAGGTAAATCACTCTATTCTAAAGAAACATATGTGACATAGGACTGGGGGTTTCACCTTTGAACTGACACACTCAAAAGGGATTTTTATTACATTTGAACAATGTTTTGGCATGCATCTTTCTTTTTCGTTGAAATTAAACCATTTGTATCAAAAGCGTGTTACTAGTTAATTAAATTTACAAACCTATATAAAGAATAAAGTGACTGTAATTGATTTGACGATTTTTGTGATTTTTTTGGCGCTGATTATGAATCTGAGGAATTTTTAGTCGGCAACATTTCGTTCTCGAGCTATTCATCATCAAACTTAAATTGGAACCCAACTTAAATTCACCATATTCTTCCTCCTTTTTGCACGCAATTCTTAAGTTTTTGCTAAATTGGAACTCAATATTTTATTTCAACCTCTTAAAAACAAATTCTGCTATTTAATTTACTTCTTTTTTCATTAACTTGCAAAGCTTTACTTTCAATCATTCAAATAAAAGTTAAGCTTTACAATTTTCTGGAGAAAAGGGGTGGAATAAACAACAAAGTGGGTTTTTAAAAGGTAAATATCAAATAATAAAAGCCAATTTAGCTTTAAATTAAGAACTGTTTGCAACAATAGGGAAAAATATAATAAAAATAGGGTAAATTTTCTTTTAAAGTTTGATGATGAATATCTCGAAAAAAACATGTTGCCCTCTGAAACTTCTTCTGTATTCGTAATCAACTCCTCAAAAAACCTCCGTATGCTTAAAAATTATCAAGATCGGCGTGATCTTCGATAAGCAAACAATTACCAAAGTAAAAAGAAACTAGCTAAATAGTTAATTATAATAGATAATACAGGTTAAAAAATAATTTTATTATTAGATTTTTTTTACAAAGATTACTCTTAAGGGGTTTCTCAGGGTAAGGAATCGATATTTGATTACGTTTTTGTTGTAAAATGTAGAGAAAGCCACCTGCAGTTCTTTCTTTACCTTGAAAATGTCATAACTTTTTTTTGCCTTTGTAGTTTATAGCTCCATTCCCAAAATTCTATTCTTTTAAACTTTCTGCTCAAAATACTTAGTAAATATTATCACGAGCAACCGTTTTAATGATGCTTTAGACTAAATATGAGCAAATTTTGATTCCCCAACCTAAAGAACCCCTAATATCATATTTTGTAGAAACATTTTTAATAATAAAAATAATATTTAAAAATAACTAAAATTAAATGGAAATGTTGACACCCTGTATCTGGCCAACAATCAAATTTTTGATAAAATCGTTGCATTTTGGTCCAAGGAATTTATGGTAGCATTTTGTACAGACCTTTAAGAAACACTCTGTATTTTTATTGTCAATATAAAAATATCAAATAAAACAATTGTAAACAGCCTTGGTAGGTACTATTTTGAACAGTGAGAAACTATAAGAAACCCCATCAGCCGTGAATGATGTGACATATTTCGTTCGTTGTTGGGACCGGTAGCGGCTATTCTTTTTGTATCAAAAGAAATTAAGGTGACCCACCTAGATCAAGATGCTGAGGGATGCTGGACAATGGTTTCATAGAAAAGTGACCGTTGCAAGGGGTCACTCTGAAGGTCGTCTAGGACGAAACCTGTTGGGAAGATAAAAAGTTCTGGGGCATAGGTCACAAAAACGCTTGCTTGTTTTTATCTAGTTTTAATTTTACAGAAATCGATAGGGAATATTAACAAATAGTCGTTTAACCGTCCTTTCAGTATGTTTTAAATCAATCAAGAGTCGATATTCGAAATACCCTGTGAAACCATCGAAAAACGAGACACCCTGCGCGTCCAATACAGATTAAAGAAATAGTCATCCTGTGCATTTATTCACGTATAAATCTAACAAAAACCCAAGTAAAAAGTTTGAATAAAGACAACAAAGATATTCAGTAATAGCTTTGTTCGCGGGTTCGATTCTGAACCGGTTCTGGGACTATTCGCAGTGAAAAAGCAGCGTTCGCGGTTAGTAAAATCCTGAATTTTTAGCAACAGTTCTGTGTTCGCGGGTTACAATGGAATCAGTTCGTTATCGGTTCGTAACCTGAATAGCAGTCCTGGGATTTTTGTTGGAACTAAAAGTTCAGTTCGGAATTTCATGCGTATTGTCGACATGGTCAGCTGTTTTCTGTTTTTGTGGTACAGAAATAAACCGTTGTGTTACAGTTTATTTGTTTTTGCCAATTTTTATGTGGGTTAATATACCTTGAATATTTTTTTAATGTTTTTGTGATTCTGAGCGTATATAAACAAAGAATTTTTAATTGTATTCCATATGAATGTATGTATGCAATAAAATAAATAAAGATTTAATAAAAAAATATAGACAATATTACAAGATTTTAGCATTTCTTGTTGTTTGAATTTTATCTTTAGTTAAATACACATAGGTACTTATGTTTAACACGAGAGGAGGCAGGGAATCCCTCGTCTTCCGCCGAGAGACCTCGAGTGGCATTCGACAGTATAACAATTTACCTTTCTGTTTAATTTTTTTATTGTATAGTATCCAATTTAACCATGAAAAATCCTAACCAAAAGGCTAGGTTAGAATACATCCTCAGCTGTATAGAAAATCGTTCGCGGTAAATAAAAATTCCGAACTAATAAATAACTAGACATGCGCTTTAAAACAATTCTAAACCAGTTCGGTTCTGGTTCAGAATCGGTTCATTACTAGACCCGCGAACAAAGCTAATATTTATTTGGGTGCACGCCAAGAACCAAATCCCCTTTTTATATATTTTTTTTTTTTGAAAACCTAATCAAATTTTACGGACAAATTCTAAATTTTAAAAAACTGTAGCCAGTTGAATTTTTTTGTTTACGCAAAATTTTCAGATTACCAGAAAAAGGTAGAAATTTTAGCGAAATTTGAGATATGTCAACAAAGTTTGATCAAACTTTACAAAAAGATACAACAAAGGATTCGCTTTTAAAACTTGAATTTTTCCGCTGGGGGAGGGCTAATCCAAAATATCAACTTTTTTCGCAAATTTCAATTTTCTTTACCAAAATGTTTCTCTTAAGGTCACTAACATCTAGTATAAATTTGGTGTGGGTGCCATGTCCCAGTTTTGGTTAAATGTTACCAATAAATTTAGGCTCAGTAGCGTAGCTACTATGGGGCTAGGTGGGGCAGTACCCTGGGGCCCCCAAGCTTAGGAAGGGCCCTTGGAGTTGTCAGGGTCCTCCGAGCTGGGTAGTGAAAAAAATGTGTGAAAAAAGGTGCTTGCCCTCGACATATGCAATTTTTGTACCACCCTGGATGTCATGCTGCCGGCACCCATGATTAGGGCCCTTTTTTAGTTTTTTGCCCCAGAGCCCCTGCTAACCCAGCTACGCCACTGTTAAGGCTAGTTAAAAATTAAATTAAAAATTAATTGCATGCACGTTCTCCCGTTATATTTTTAGGGTTAGAAAGTAGTTTTTTTATCTTTAGACAAACCACGAAGGCTTAAAGCCTAAATACTAACGAACCTTGGGTGTCTTAAGCGAGGTAAGAGTGAGTTTGTTGACACGGGACTTAAATACTTGAAGATTTGGGGGAGAAGGAAAGACCTCCGCGGGCAGCAGGTTCCACAATCTAGAAATTCTAGGGATAAAAGAACGAACAGAGTGAGAAGTTCGGGGCCTGTCCAGTTGGACCGTATAGGGATGCATACGCGCGAAACCACGAGTTTCTCTGTTGGGAACTGTGAGTGGAGGAACTATACTGGACAATTCTTCAGAGCAGAAGCCATTAAAGTACCTATAAAAAGCAATAAATCCCCCACAGCCCGACTATGGGCAAGAGAGGAAGCCTTTCTGTAAGTGAAGGATCATTAATGAGACGAATAGCTCTTCTTTGAATAGAATCAAGAATGCTTAGGGTTGTGGGGGACGCCATGCCCCAGATATGGGAACAATATTCCAAGGGAGGTCGGATTTGAGACACATAAAGTGTATAAATTAGAAGCGGAAAAATACTTTTTGGCTCGAAAGAGAAATTCAAGCTTTTTGAAGCTGCCGTGGCTATAGATACAATGTGTTTATGCCAGTTAAGGTTACTTTCAAATGTGACGCCCACAAGATTGAAGGTGTCTTTGCTCTGTAAAACTTGGCCGCTCATAAATAGAGGATGAGTATTTGATGACTCTTTTCGCGACAAGGAACATGATTGTGTTTTGGATGCATTAAAATGACGAGATTTTTGGCGCCCCAATCCAATATTAAATTAATCGCTCTGCGTTTATTTTCCAAGTCAGGTTTAGTGATGGGTTTAGGAACCTGAAAACTGGAGTTAAGGGTACTATCGTCGGCGAAACTATGAATGGAATTAGTTGTGGGCGAGAGAAGGTTGTTGATGTGAAGAAGGAACAATGTTGGTGCCAGAACTGAGCCCTGAGGGACTCCAGCATTTACTTGGTGAAAGCTTGAAGAATGGCCGTCCACAATAACTGATATACGTCGATCAGATAGATAACTAGAGAGCCAAGTACAGAGTTTAGTTGAAAGACCATAGTTATCTGGATATTTTACGAAAGCTATGGTTCAGCTATCTTGGCCCCTAGAAACTTGTCGATAATCTTGAATGAAAAAAAGGAAAAATTTCCACACCAAAACAGAAAATTTTGTGTTGAATTACATACATATTTAGAACTTAGTAACTTTAGTAAAGTAAAGATATTCTTAAAATTTGAGAATACTAATTTATATTTTATTAACGATGCTTTTTATTCAAATTTGGTTAAAAACTACATTCTGGGTTGCTTTCCAGTGACGAAAATTTTTGTGCGTCACGCTCCAGGGCTTGAAGCTCTTGAACTGCTCTAAAAGTTAGTCACTGGAACGCATCCTTAGACAAGGAAAGACAGATACTTTAAGAAATTTTAAAAATTTCTTTGTTTTTAACCTTTCTTGGCTTTATAAGAATAATCTTTTTTAATATCTAATCCAATTTTAAATAAATAATATTAAAAAATCGATCCTTAACCATAAAAATGTGGCGAGCAGTGGTGCAGTGGCTGGCGTGTCAGCCTCTTATCGCAGCGATCCGGGTTCGAATCTCGGAGTCGGACATCGGATTTTTAATTGCTCGTCACCTCACAGTTGGCAATGGCAAACCACTGTGTAGTATTCTGCCATTCCTAGGTAGTAGTTATTTAAAAATAACGTCCGTGGTGGCCCTACCGCGTTGTCTAAAAGGTGCTGTGAAATGCAACTGCATGTTTCAGTACTTGGATAACGTTGACGGAACACGATAATATTGGGTTAAACATTCAGTAACCCGGCACTCACGGTACACTGGTATTTAGGCATAAGCCTTCGTGAGATATCATAAAGATAAAAAAAAATAAAAAAACACCTTTGAAGCACACAAACCAAAAGAGGGGTTGGTGCATGAGGGGCAAGGGGAAAGAAAAACGGAGTAGCTCAGGTGCATAACACTCTCCGTCACTGGAACGCCATAAAGTAGAACGAAATGCTCCTGAGCTACTCAGAAGCGCTCTATTTGCGTAATTGGAAAACCACTCTGATATATCGGTAAATTCTTTAGTAAATTGTCTAAAATAGTAAAATTAATTCAATAACCCCAAATTAAACTAAGTGAATACTTTGCGATGACTTGCCATATGCCAAATAAAATTTTAGATTTATATTAAATGGCGTATCAAATGTGCTTCTATATGTATATAATTGTGATTTCTCTTTGCGTTTGTATGTGATCGGAAACCAAATCGCTCGCTTATGGAATGTCGTCAAATTTTAGGACATCGTACTGTACTGCTAAGTCATCGTGAACTTTAACGCAATTTTTATTTATTGAACAGGATAAAAAGTAAACATTTTTTAAATAAAGCACCCGGTATATAACATCAACATTTAATATATCTTTTACAGCTAAAAAATACCACATTTAGTATAGTAAGAACATTTTAAAAGCGCAAATTCGGTACCCTTTGAAAATAATACAAAAAACATAAAAAAGGCCGCCTGCAATCGGACTATTTTATACAAAAGCGCCGCTATCCTTTACAGCGACGCGCCGATACACTATGGGATAGAAATCCATTATTTTGGCCAAAAAGCAACTTTTAAATTTTAATGGCTCATGCTGTGTATTTCAAAATAGATACTCCAAACTACATGTACGCAAAATTATAAAAGGATATGACGACTTCTATTGGGGTAATAAGAAACTTGAAAATGTGTTTTAAGTAAACATAAATATACAACATTTAATCTACTTAGTTTATTATTAGCCTTGTTTACTAAAAAAGTAAAGGAGTTTAAATAATAAGAGCTATTGTTGTGTTTCCGATGCAGTCTCGCGAAGTCTAGCTACTTTTGTCAAAGATTATTTTATACGTTAAAAAATAAAAAAGTTGGGAAGATGTATCTCTATTACATTTTAGTTTATTTTGTACAATAAAAAATAATAATGTTAAGGGGGTGTAAATTTATAGTAACAAATAATAAGTTTTAGGTTTCCAAAAGCTTAAGTTTAAGAATTTTGACCAAAAAATTAATTTCTATCCCATAGTGCGATGACCAGCTGCATCAACCGGCATATCATAAAATAAATATAACAAAGGCGGTCGCGAAGTCAAGCATGCCGATTTATTTGCTTTAAACTTTTTGTGATTTTTTTTTCTTATCAAAGAGCACCGAATTTACATTTTTAAACTGTTCCTTCTATAACTGATACATAAAACAAACAATATGAAGTTGTATCACACACAATAACTGTACTTCTCCCGATACTTGTCAGAATCATCAGATAAAGATATTAAACGTTTCATACACGTTAGATAAAAATTAAAAATTCATCCTTTTCCAAGTAATAATTAACTAGATCAAGATTGAAACTGTTGATCATGTCGAGTTCAATATACAAAACCGTCACATTATACGGTTTTTATCATGCATGCGTAAAGTTTACAAGAACTTCATTATTAAAGAAATGGAATATGCGTTTATTTTGTAGCATTGAAATTGCATCGGTACTCTCCCGGAACGAACGCAAAAACTGTTATTTTTTGGGATTTTTATAGCTAATTGCTAATTCTAACTTGATAATCATCTTTAAGGCAAACTGGTACCGTTTTAACATAACTTTTTGTATGGTTTCTTAGGTATTTAAGTGTGCGGATTTATATTAACAGTTATATTACTTAGACGTAGAAAAAGCTAAGGGTGCTGCCTCTAACTGTGTATACACATACAGAGAGAAAACCTGTATACAGTGAATTTGATATTTGCGAGAAAGGTATTTGAATCTATTAAAGGACAGAAGATTATTATTTGAAATATAAAAAAAAACTTTAAAATTTTAAAATGTTTAAACCATGTTTTTTTAATGTTTAAAATATTTATAAGAACACTACTACAACTGTTTCACAACCTGCAC
The DNA here is from genome assembly GCA_014170235.1 of Listronotus bonariensis. Classification (NCBI taxonomy): domain Eukaryota; kingdom Metazoa; phylum Arthropoda; class Insecta; order Coleoptera; family Curculionidae; genus Listronotus; species Listronotus bonariensis. The sequence continues at coordinate 27,093 of JACEGR010001630.1, read as the reverse complement.
CAGTACATCTACCTTTTTTTAGGTAGGCAGATTTTTTTTTTAATTTATAAAAAACGTTTGTTTTTTTACTTTAAGCGTATGTTTAATATGAATATTTTATTTTATGTCTCTTAATGCATTTATAGTGGCTTAATTAAAAAGTTTAGTAGTACCTGAAAATATGCCATTAAAACGGTTTCTGTTATTTGAAGAATTGCGTTCGCATCTTTCCAAATACCAAATATGCCATACTCCCGATCATACTTTGCCTTGCCTTGATTTAACTGGCAAAAGATTTTCGGTCGCTTTTATGGCCTTTTCTCTTATATTTTGTGGAATTTCTTCCATTTTGAGCAAATCGTTAAATAAAAAATGTCAACTGACTAACTGATCAAAGTCAAACTTAACACCAGTCATTATCTACTTACGTATACAGGTACAGGTGCAACCTATTTTTTATATTGCGAATAAATAATGTAATTAGTCATTGACTCAACTCTTTTTGGGTAAAATATAAAGCATTGTATGCACCACGGGCTTTACTGGACTATAATGCCCATCAGGTAGAAATCTAGCCCTTGGGCTATTTCTGACCTTCAGGGCATTATAGTCCTAGTAACGCCCTTGATACATAAATAGCTATAAACGATCTTTAAGAAAATATCACTTTAATTATATCTGAATCTATAAGTTTCGGAAATACACCCTTCCAAATTATTTATTTATGCATTTTTTAAAGTACCGCCATTTTGCAGTAGATAAAGGTAGTGACTTTATATTTTAGGGTTATAAAGTAGGTACTCATCAGGAGCTTTAAAATAACATGCCACAAGACCCCCTTTCCTTTTTTTTTTCAAAATGAGGCTTAACTTTTAGTTTGACATATCAGTCATTTCTTGCCTACAATTTGGTTTATGTTGTTCTACTTAAGTCCTTAAATTTTCATAAAAAAATATCAAACAATTCAAAAGTAAGAAGGGAGGTCCTGACTCTAGACAAGCACTGTATTCCAAAGATTCAACCAAAAGTTCCACTGTAATACTTGAGAGTTAGTCAGGTGTCAAAATTTAATAAGCAGTCAAATCCAATTTCTATTTTATAGAAAGTTGATATTCCTCTCGGCACACCACACGCAGATTCCTCCCCTCGTGAAAAAGCGTGTGTGTTTTGTATATTTTTGCCGTTTTTCTGTGTAATTGTGTCCCTCAATAGTGTCGGCAGCTGTCGCGTCAGTAATTGCTTTTAAAATCGTCGTTTTAGGTGATTTTGTACAATGTAGCCAACAATGGACTCGCCGAAACAATTGTATTCGGATAAATCGTCTGTTTTTAAAGGGACTTTCATTCGAATTTCGTTTTTTCTGCAATTATTTTTTTATCAAATATTGTACACTAAAATACTTTATATTGCATTTAAAGCTTATACTGGGTGATGCATCGCCGGGCGGGACATAGGAAATCCCATGTAATTTTTAATGGGGTCAATTATTGGCTCCCCTAATTATTTTAGAGAAAAATTCTATTGAAGTTTATCGAAGAGCATGCAAATCTACGTACATGGTCAAAGCTTTAGATTTTTCGGTTAACCCGTTTGCTAGTTAGATGCTAATATATTTTTAAAAATTGTTACATTATTATCGCCTCAGTTACCGTGACATAACGTTGTCATTTTGAAATTTTAGTGCTTTATTATTATCAAAAAATCCTAAAGTAAAAAGATTAAAGTTGTATTTATACAAACGAATTAAGTTAACTTAAACTAAACTAGAGTAACAAATTTCAAGAACTTATGACATTTATAATATTTACATGCTTCAATAAATTATTAATATTATTACAATAATTAATATGTTGGAAATTAACTTAGGATTTAAGAAAATTTTCAAATATTCCTCCATTGATTGCTAGACAATAACCTAGACGTTCATAAAATTGTCTTCTTACATTGGCTAACTGGTAAATTGAAATTTTATTGCATTCTGCAGAAATAGCATTTTTTAACTTATCTAGATTAGAGTAATTTTTATCCTTGTATATCATGCTTTTTAAATGGCCCCAGAGGAAGAAGTCATTTGGCGAAATATTAGGGACCTGGATGGCCAGTTTATGGTGTGACGTAGGCCAATAACATTTCCATTAAAAGCATTGTGTAAATATTCCCGAACAGCCAGGGTTATTATGTGCCGGGCAGCCATCCATTTGGTACCAAATTTCCTGATTTTCCCTGGATACATCATTTAAAGCGTTAAATTAGTTCTTCGAGTACTTCCAAATAAAATTCAGCATTCAAATTTTGATTGATGGTCCAATAATATGTTGTCAAAAAATCCCCGCCCAAACATTTACTTTCTGTGGATATTGCGTCCTCGTTTCGACAAATCTGTGTTGATTTTCTTTGCTCCAGTATCGGTAATTTTGATGATTGGGTTGATTGTTTAACATAAATGTGAGTGCACAAACAAATATTTCTTAAAAATTCCCTGTCCATGTTTGCCCTTTCCATCATCCATCAAAACAAAATTCCTGCTGTCGTATTTTATCCCAATCCCTTAGCTCTTGATGTCTTTCATATTTGTATGAAATATATTTATGCCTTTTTAAAATCCGGAGCACTGTTGATTAATCTTTTCCTATGATATCCTGAAGTTTCCTTGTACTCACCTTCCCTTCATTTTCTTCCACGTGCAATAAAATTTCCAAGTCTCTATCATCTCTCACATTTCCTTCTCTTTGATACTCCCTAGCTTCACATCTGCAGTTATTTATCACTGTGCCTTTGGTCTCAAATTTTTTGATAGTCCTATCGACTTAATTTTCCGGGTATCGGCCTATTTAGATACTGAGGAGCGAATATGTCTGACACCTTTTGGTAACTATTTCCTTGACAGTACCATTTTTTAATCATCAATACTTTTTCTTCAGTAGTATAACTCATGGTTAATTTTTTCGCTCTACAATTTTTTGATAATAATAAAGCATTAAATTTCAAAATGACAATGTTATGTCACGCTAACTGGTATTTTAATTGTTGTTCGTAAATATGAGGCGATAATAATGTAACAATTTTTAAAAATATATTAGCATCTAACTAGCAAACGAGTTAACCGAAAAAACTAAAGTTTTTACCATGAAAGTAGATTTGCATGCTCTTCAATAAACTTTAATAGAATTTTTCTCTAAAATAATTAGGGGAGCCAATAATTGACCCCATTAAAAATTACATGGGATTTCCTATGTTCTGCCCGGCGATGCATCACCCGGTTTGTATGTACAATATATGTACAGGTAAGTTACTTAGACGTTAAGTGTGTTATATCAATAGTAAAGTACGTAAAATGATATCCGAAATTAACTATTTCTCCGGTTGATGAACACTGATTTTTTTCTGTTTTAGTCAGTTCTGGTTAGTTTGAACTTGTTTTCCTCATGCGGTGGATCTTTAAGATATACCTTACCACGCGACGCGTTATGGTTATTTTAATTAGTTTTGTTTACAAAACGAAACATTTTGGCTTTTTTTTAATGGGTCATTGCAAATTGAGTAAAAAAGCACCTAAACAAACATTAAGAAGAACAGAACCAGCTTTAACTAACCATGATTACCCAGGTGATTTTTTAATCCCAAGACAAATTAGACTTTTACAACTTTAATGGAATTTTTATTTACCTACATGTCATAACTTTTGGACATATACTTTTTTACCGCTGACCTTTAAAGACAAAATTATTTCTTTTTCAAAAAAAACAAAAGGAAAACCATGTGGTAAGCACTTTTTCATAATCTACCCTTGACTCTTTTTTAACATGCCTTTACCAATAGTTACGTTTATCCTAAAATGTTTAAAATGTTTAAGTTTAAGCGTATTTTTCCTTCTCCTAATACCAAGAAATCAACTTAAATATTATATATTATATAAAAAAAAGCATTTAAAGGTTTTCCCTAATATACCTTTAAACTTTATCGCTTAGTTTTGGACACCCCGTATATAATATTTGTCAAAATATCAATACAATCTCCTAGAAAGTTCTTTTACTAAGAGGATTCCATCACGAACCCCAAGTGTGTATGTATGATGTTATGTATTGCCTTGCTAATAAAGTTAAAAACGGTTAGACTAAGGTAAAAGTATCAAATCATATGTTTAGCATTTTACACAGTCTAGAAAATTATTAACATTCTTAATTTAAATTTTAGGTAGTTGATTAAAAAATAAATATTTAGTATTATGTTGCCCACTGACCTTACAATCTTGTCAAACTTTCAAATTATTATTAAGCCTACTATTCAAAAAATCGATCGATATAGTTAGTCGTGGGACACCCTGTATATCATATTTCGTTATTTTTTTATTATATATTAAAGTTTTTATTATAATTCTACATTTATATATTTTAAATAAAAGAAAAGCCACCCGTAAGGCCCTACTTAGTTCTCATTGAATATAATTGTACATCAGGTAAAAATGTGATAAAAAGAATCTATTAAAAACCTGCAGACAGGGTAAGTTCATGTTTTTTGATATAAAAAGGCAGTGAGTTAAGTCTTTTACACAAAATTATGGAAATCTGTGCGGCACGCGACTGAAAAGGTTCTTTTTGAAAAGATTAGCCCTATTCATGTTTAAAATATTTACATGATTTCTTAATTTAATTTTAAACTAACAAGGGGATGATATACGCTATTTAAAATGGTGGGGTGCATTTTAAATTAGAAAGGTGTCTATTATAATGATGATTAGGTTAGGAAATCAAGTGTATTTATTAATTACTTCTATTGCATCGGAAACGTATTGTCAGGGGCGTACCTATGTTTTTCAATTTTTTTAAATCTAATAACTAAGACATAGGACCCGCAGGAAATATACAGGGTAATATACAGTGCTGTTAAAAAAATTTAGGGATAGATTCCTCTATTGGAAATATGAAAAAATATATAAACATGGGTTCGTTCGCAAGATACTGGGTGTCAAACTTGTAAAAGAAAAATGCTTTTTCTTAAATATCCTAACCCAGTTTTGTTATAATTTGGCAATGTTATTTATATCATTAAGAAGGTAATTTATCTTAATTATACTTAATAAGTCCAGTGGCGTGACGAGCGGCACCTAAAAGAATATTTCTAACAAATAACGGTACGCCATTGATGTAAAATGTTTGTGCTTTCTTTAGATAAAGCAAATAGAAATACAGTTTTTATGTCTCTTTTTTTTGTCGTATCTTGTTTAGTTTAAGGAAAAAAAATGGTTTTTTTTTAAATAGGGTTAAATAATTTCTTATTTGTAATGATGTAACAATAACTAATACTTTTTAAATCAGGCCATGTTGAACCTTCTTACGAAGTTTTTAATTAAGCAGTTGATGTTCAGTTTTTATTGAATTTAATAAAAATGTGGATCATAAGGGAATTCTTCCTCATATCAACCCCACAAAAATTAGAAAAACAAAGACTCTATTTTATTGTTAAAATAATTTTTACTCGAAAACGGCTCATTTTATCGATGCTAAACAGGAGTACCTTTTTTTAGCAAAAGGTTTAAACTACCCAAAAACATATTTTTGTGTCTTCACCATAAAGGGCGTAAAAAATATTATCAATAATGTGCGAAAACTAGTCCGTCCCTGGCAAACTAAAGAAGCGACATAAGTTTCAAGGGCACTATTTTAAGAGGTCTTTACTAGTATGCATCGTACTAAAATATTATCAAATTATACAGAGCGCTTTAAAAGTTATTCACGAAAAATCGATTTCTAGCTGCCCCCTTTAGGGGATCATATCTCCGCAGGGGGCTTAAACGGAAAAATTTTATAGGAACTTGTCGTGTTATTTTCATGTGTTCCATACATGTGCGAGAGATTTCCACATTCTTAGGGATAAAGGTTATAAAGTAGCGTTCATAAGTTGGGACACCTTTTGCTAGTTTTTTTTATTGTTACATGCCCAATGGAACATGTTTTAGTCAGTTAATATGTATTTTAGAATATTTTTAAGGTGACCTTCCTTTTCTCTTAAATTTGTCATACAAAACGAGGCTGAAACTTACCCTTTACATCGAATTACCCGCCCCTCCTAAAATTGAAATTATCTACGGCACTGACAGCATTTTTTTGTAAATTGACAAAACATTTTTAACAGTAAAAGGTTAAATTATAAATTGGTGGCAATAAAAAAAACGACTGTTTAGAAAAGAAAAATCTATTTCACCTTTAAGTGGGAATTTAAAAGTGATTAATTTGTTTCTTGATAGAAAAAATACCAAAAAATCAATCACCAGTCAAAAATATAGCCGGGATAAAAAGATTAATTAGACAAGAAGCAATTTTTAAGCGTTAAATAAGCTCATTTATCTTACACAACGATAATATTTAGTAAACTTTCAAGTTTTGGTTTTTGTGAACAAGACATATGTGAGTTTCGGAATTAGCTCCACAGGGGTTATAGGAGATAATTCTTTTCTCTTATATGGGAAGCTATGGGAGGCTGCACCGCTCGACCGATAGTAAAAGTCTTTATTGCGCTTTTAACGATATTTTGGCCCAATAACCCATAAAAAGCCCGTCAGGTATGGTGGACCAGAATCATGGGCGCACCTGGGTTACTTTTTCAATCACTTAGAATACCATATAGGTAGGTATAAATAAATATACAGGGTGTTAAGTACGCTGCCAAACTTTAAAAGACGATTCTTCGCCTTTCCTGAAGACAAAACATATATATTTATCAACATGGGACCGTAAGTTTTTTATTTTCTTGTAATTAAGGGGTGTCATAAAGGGATTAATTTAGTAACAATATAATTTCATTTAATAAAAATCCAGTGGCATCTCCAGCGGCACCTGGACTTTTAATTCTGAGAAAAAAATTAGTGGTCCGCGTACTACTTGGTAATTGTTTCGAAAGTTGCGGTAGCTCCAATTTTAACCAGTTTTGGTAAATGGAGGGTTTTTGGAACGCAGATCACAAATATAAAAGACATTTTAGTTCCTTCTTTTTTTTAACAATTCTTGGTTTAGAGCTAAAATAGCAGCTAATATGTGATTTACACCTTTGAAAAATAAGTTCTATTTATTTTAGACTCTTTTTATGAAATTGTAAAGCAAGCAAAGCAAACTTAAATCGCAGCACTGTGTGTACCTATACATGGTTGCAGCATTTTTAAAGTAAACCTTTGCAATTCAATCAAAAATAGATATAAATAAATTAAAAAAGAGGTTTGTAAAGGATCAAAGTGTGGAAATAAAAGAAAAATATAGTGAAAATAAGGTTTGTTTCCTTTTAAGTTTAATGAAACACTTTTTAGAAACTAAACGTTTCTAACTTAATTTTTACATATTCGTGTCAGCGCCCCAAAAACCTCCGTATCTATACCCTAATTGGTCAAAGTCGGAGTTGCTGCAAGTTTCGAGACGTTGACCTACTATTTTAATGCCTTGTATGGAATATATTAAGGAAATGTTATCTATTTTTTTCTTTTAGTAGAAAAAATATAAAAATACAAAATATATTTAAAATCATTACATTTAATTACAATATAGTATAGCTCCAAAGTAGACATTCCTTTGTTTTGGAGCATACTCCCAGTTTTGGTAGGGAAGCCCAAGAGGGGATTTCTAAAGTTACTACAGCGCATCAGAAAAATATACCGGAGGATACCTTGTACCCGATTAAATATTTCCACCAAATATGAGCCCCGTATACAGGGGCGATCGTTAAAAACAAAAATTTATTCATCAGAAATTGTCGAGCGCTTCAGATTAAGATAGGGTAAGTTAATTACATGCTAAACAGTGTATATTCCACTAATCTGACAATTTGAGAGTGACGTAAAGAAAGCGGAGGGCTACTAAGTTGTAAATAAACGTCATTTTAACATGCCCAAGCGTGTTTTTTAAATAATTTAAGGAAACCAAAAATATATAAATTAATACGATTTAAACGATTTCCACAAGCCGACATAATAAAAATGTTTTGACATACTTAAAGCCTGCATAACGCCCCGATGAAAAGGTATACATTATATAATTTTGTTTCTTCTTCTTATCATCAAAGCTTGCAACCCAATGGGTCTCTATGACGCTCGAGTAACTGAAAATTTAGCAGCAGGGCTTCTCTACTATTTTCTCAAAATACCAATTTAGGTACATTGAAAAATTTTTGGTCCAATCGTCCTCTTGTAACATCTATTCTGGAGCACAGAGTATTTTATTTCTTTGTTTCAACAATTTTAACAAACTGTGTGCTTATGTTAAATTTAAATTATAAAAATATCGTCGTAAGGCTTTAATAGGTTTCAGTTATAATAACTTTTATGTTACATTTTGCACAATTTCTTTACTAACGTAACAAATCTTGATATACAGATTTGGTAACATTTTCTCATAAACCAAATCCATATTTTTACAGTTATTAACCTAAATTATTTTAAGAACAAACTCTTTAATCTTTATAAAAACAGGTAAAATTTTTGCCAATGAAAGGAAGCTTTGAAACAGGCCTTATTTGGTCTTCCTCCACCCCTGGGAAAACATCATTTGTCCAGGTAGACATTCACTCACCAGAGTAGCAAAAGAAGATTTATCAAAGGTATTTTTACACATTATCAAACAAATGTAATATTTACCTTTAGCTTTTTGTCAATAATTAAAACAAATAAACAAAAATTATCACCTCAGGAGACTGTGATGTCAAACAAAGAAATGCGTGAAAATAATTAGAACAAACAAAAGTGAATTGGTGGACGTCAATAAGAATATAAGTTAAAATTATAAGAGTATACAATTATTTGTCAATAAAAACAGTTATTCAATATGTTTCTTTATACCTACAAATTATGGTAAGTATATTTTGGCAATTGTTTATCTATTATTAGTTTCCTTATTATAAAACAGACCAATCAGACACCATTTTTAAAATGAATTTTGGTTTAGATAAGGAATTAAGTCACATGTACTATTTAACAGCGAATAAACTTTTGTCATATAAACTGGTAGTCAAAATTGAAAAACAATGTCCAACCTTATTATGCATATTTTTTTGGCTTTTATTGTAAGTTTTTCAGAAAATAATTTAGCCTTATACCACTCGACTTACAAATTTCAATAGATTAAACTATCCAAATATTATTTGCAAGATTGGCTTGGCAAATAATGTCATGGATAATAATTTAAAAATGAAACCGAGTTTTTATTTTAAAATAAAAACAGTAGACCGCGAAGCACCAATGTTTTATGATGAATAAAATATTCTAACAAATTGCAAATAAAAAGTTTTCTATCTGTTGCACACTTAATGAGCCACACTGTATATTGGGGCCGTTATAGCTAACACGCTATAATTAAAGGTATTAATTACCGGTTCTGGGACTATTCGCATGCGCAGTGAAAAAGCAGCGTTCGCGGTTAGTAAAATCCTGAATTTTTAGTAACAGTTTGTGTTCGCGGGTTACAATGGAATCAGTTCGTTACCGTTCGTAACCTGATTAGCAATCCTGTGATTTTTGTTGGAACTAAAAGTTCAGTTCCGAATTTCATGCGCATTGTCGACATGGTCAGCTATTTTCTGTTTTTGTGGTACAGAAATAAACCGTTGTATTACAGTTTATTTGTTTCTGCCACTTTTTATGCGGGCAAATATACCTGTTGAATTTTTTTTTATATTTTTGTGATTCTGAGCGTATATAAACAAAGGATTTTTAATTGTATTCCGTATGAATGTATGTATGCAATAAAATAAATAAAGATTTAATTAAAAAATATAGACAATATAACAAGATTTTACCATTTCTTGTTGTTTGAATTTTATCTTTAGTTAAATACACATACATATGTTAAAAACGAGAGGAGGCAGGGAATCCCTCGTTTTCCGCCGAGAGACCTCAGTGGCTTTCGACAGTATAACAATTTACCTTTACCTTTTGTTTGAATTTAATTATTTTTTTGTGTAGTATCCAATTTAACCATGAAAAATCCTAACCAAAAGGCTAGGTTAGAATACATCCTCAGCTGTATAGAAAATCGTTCGCGGTAAATAAAAATTCCGAACTAATAAATAACTAGACATGCGCTTTAAAACAATTCTAAACCAGTTCGGTTCTGGTTCAGAATCAGTTCATTACTAGACCCGCGAACAAAGCTATTATATTATTTAAAAAAAATCTAACAAAAAAAACACTTTTTGTCATAACCTTTTAGAACCATCGTCATCAACACAAATAGTGGCGCAATACGTGATCCCGTCAAGCACAAAAGCGGTGTGGTCCACTACACAAACACAAGACTGCTAAGATGAATGAGTTCTTACATCTGATGTTACGCCATTCAACCTCGTAACACCTTAAGGTTTCAGCGGAAAGGGTGTGGACCTTTACCTTATTTCAATCAATAACCAAATGTAAATTTCATTGAACAACACTCTCAGACTTGTCTTGAGACCAATCTTACCCACCTCCATGACTATACACTTTTTTTTAAATATATTCAATACGAAACACTAGTAAAAGACGTGAAACAACAGATTCCAAATTGTGTCGTATTTTTTCACTCACTAACATTTAATTGTGATATCTGGCGCACAAGAACTAAAAGGGATGTATTGTGACTTTATATCGGGGATGTTTTATAAAAGATAGAGTGTAGTTGAAAAAGGAGCTCAGGCTATCTCTCGGACTGTGGGATGATGTGTGCTCGTACAGGAGAAAACCGTTAAAATATATGAAAAAGTTTTGCTAGAAAAAATCTGTGGGTATGAAAAAGGGTTGTTGTTGTTGGAATATGGGTGTTAGGTGATAATTATGTGGTAGTTAAAAGTTAAACAAAAATTCTGGGGTTTAGGTTAGCTGTAAAAGTTGCGTGAGTACCCATGTTACAAGATAAAAAAATAGATAATAACGTCTGTAACTACTTTAAAAACATTACTACAAAGGAAAGATAATAGGTAATTTGATTGAAATTGATCAGAAAACTTTCGATGTCTGATGGTGCCTAAACGGTGAGGTTTATCGACTTTAATAAAGGAGTTCCTTATTTTTTAAGTTTTTGATTGTCTATAAAATGGCGCCCAGTTTGCGATATCTGTCAAAATAAAAAGGTTATGATGTAAATAAATTTTAAGTTTTAGGTAGCAGTGACCTCTGGCGGTATTTAAAAAAGTACTTTTATCTTAAAATTTTAGAATCTGCAAGCTCGACTTGTGTGCCAAATATCAACTGGATTGATTTAAAAAATAAATGCAATATGGCGAAAAAAACCAAAATAAAAATTGAACTTTGACGGCTTGTAACTCGAAAACGAATGACATTTTGAAAAAAATATGTGAAGCTCTACCCTTATTTTGTCAAGTAGAATCCCACTTATAAGTTTCGTGATCGTACATATTATATTATTATTATTATATATAAAAAAAGTGGATTTTTTATTCAGAACACTATTCCTTTTGGCAAATTTGCTTTTTTAACGAATTTTAGGTAGACATTGTTTAGTGCAAAAATGGTTTATTCAATTTTTACAAAATCTAGAATACATTTTTTTTTTAAGTAAACAAGAAGGTGCTTCTGAAAAGCTAAGGACTTGAAACAACCATGAAAAACACTCATAAAAATGTAAGTAAAAATAAAACACATACTTTGTTTTCGTAATAATCCAAACAAGAAGGTGTAATTTAATCTCCCAAATATCTTTAGATTTTAGTATCCTCTTACCTCTTTAGATAAAAATCCGAGCTGAGGCAACAAGAATAAAATATGACTAGCCAAACGGGTTAACGGTTACTTCTCAAATATTTTTATGGGTACTCTCGGGCATTTTTGGCAATTTGCGTCAGCCGTATCTAACGAAGCGAACACTTTATGGATCTCTTGGTGTTTTATAGTTGATATAAATTTCCGATAGGAAAACCACGCGAGGACATCGGTGTCAAGAATATTTTAGAAGAAAGTTACTTAACTATTACTGTTATAGTTGTTTTAATAACATAATATACAGCGTTAGCCAAAAGAATGAAACACCTTCGATATTTTTACACCTAGTAGTGCTGCAGCACAACATTGGGTGATTTTGAGGCAAACTGGGCGCCGTTTATTTTGTACCGCAGGGCTTAACATTTTTTGATAAACTAAAACCCATTTTTAAAACAAGCATTTATTATAATGCACTAAAATAATGAAACAAACTTATTATAAATATCCAGGGTGATTTTTAGTGTTAATATATTTCTCTAACACGGCATAGAATACAAGAAAATAGGAACATTTAAAAAAAAATATGTTTGAAAAGGCTTTGTTTTCAAAATACAGGGTGTTCCAATTTAAAAATGCCTTTTTTATCATAACTTTCCCACCACTCCAGGTATGTCTACAAAATTTGGTTCACTTCTCTTTAATCTAAATTGCACACTGTTTTCATGCATAGAAAATACCTTATATCACACTAGTGTTGCAAGTACTTTACAACACTAGTGTTGCAAAGTATAATTTAAAGCTGTCATCGCTGTCATTGTTATTTAAAATAAAGTTGGAGTTATCAGGCTGTTAATGGGATTTACATTGAAAAAGCCATGCAATATTTTTTTAATGAGGACCTTTTCAATTCTTAAATGATAAAAAGCGACTAGGTAGGTTTTTTGATATAAAAATATTGTTAAACAGTATAATATATCGCAGTAAGGAAAAGTATATATCACCCTAGTGATGCAAAGTTTTCAATTGTTTTCTTATTTTTTCCGTAAAGACAATAAACAACTTTTATTGTTTTTTGGTGAATAACTTGTGGTCGTAGGAAAAATAGTGTACATTACTTGTGTGAAAATCACTTTCTTACACTCGTGGGTTTGTCGCACTCGGCTGACGCCTCGTGCAACAATATTCCCACTCGTGTGAAATAAGTCATTTTCCACCCTTGCAAATTCCTTCCTCTCTTTCTTCGTGTACTCAAACAACTAGTTAAATCTTTTTTAATCCTAATTAAACCTAAGGCTAATACACACTTTATGAATCCACTTTCTTTTATCCATTCATAAATAGAATCAGACCCTTCCGACGTTGCCAAATGCTTTCCATATTTTGCATGGTAACTGACGTTTGGTAGTCGTTTTCCTTACTTTTAGGACTTTAGGTTATGCATTTACAATTTTCATATTTTTTATATTTTCTTAAAAATATGAGGAAAAACTATTATTTTTACTTAATTTTATATGTGATGTTCAGTTTCATTAACTCGTTTTACCAATTTTACCCCACCCAGCACCCTTTTCACTCCCCGGTCCCGTAAGTTTATTTACTGATATTTTTAAAAAACGGAATATTTTGGATATGCACCACTTACGTTTTATTTAGAAGAGTGTCTAAAATATGTAAGAATCGATAATTTTTAAAAACACTTATAATAGCAGAAAACCGTATTAAACTATTAGCGTTATTACCTAACAAAACCATACAATTTTTATTAAGTGAGGGACCTTTTTAAATTCCAAAATGATAAAGTTATATAATGCTTCTAGGTAGGTGATTTTCGATGTAAAAATATTGTCAAAACAGTATAATATAGCAGTGAGGAAAAGTATATATCACACTAGTGTTGCAAAGTAAATATCACCCTAGTGTTGCAAAGTTCTCAATTGTTTTTATTTTTTCTGAACAGACAAACTTTAATTTATTTATTTTTGGTGAATAATTTGTGGTCGTAGGAAAAATAGTGTACAGTACTCGTGTGAAAATGACTTTCTTACACTCGTGGGTTTGTCGCACTCGGCTAACGCCTCGTGCTACAATATTCCCACTCGTGTGAAATTAGTCATTTTCACACTTGTGAATGTAATATACTGTTTACCATACCATCTTTATTTTATGATAAAAGAAGTATTACTTATTACATTTTTTTTAATACGGGAAAGTCACAAAATTACCTCATAGAATAACCCTGTAAGCCCGTCTAACAAAATTTAGGGATAATCACGTGCTAAATTGTTACATTCCGGATTCTGTACTGACCGTTATAAACTCAGGGTTAAGGGAGATTTTTATAGCAACAAAACCGGAAGGTGTATGGTGGTGACCGGTCTAGTTTTCATAGAAACTGATTAGGCCATTGTGACCCGAGATGAGATGTTGGTAGAATTGATATTTGGAAAAATAAATGCTGGACTGGACCCTTTTGTTCGTTTGTTGATTCTTGTGAAATATCGTACAATTATAACTGGCCGGTTGTAGATCGAACCGTTGTAATGAAAACTAGTTTGAAAATAACCGACAAATAATTTTCTTTTGTGTTTTTAATTTATAAAAAAATGATTTTGATTTGTAAGGTTAATGTTAATCCTAGTCAAAAAATCAAATAAGAGATACATATGTATTTATTATCTTGGTTTGAAAATTGGCTATTTTCAGACTGCTGAAATTATTTTGTTTTCAATTGAGGCAAAAGAATAAATGTTTAGTTTTGCCAAAAATAACAGTATAAATGCAAAACATAGTCTTGAACCGATATTTTATTATCTTATAATCACAAGATAAAAATTGAAAAAACCAAGTCAATGCGTTTAAAAAAGGAACGTCAAGCGTCAATATTTTGCATGGAAGAAGCTACAAACTTAGGGTTTTCGTGGTTCAATAATATAATTTTTATCTTTTCTTAAAATTATTTAAAGTCTAAACATATTTAGTAATTGCCAACACTCTTTAATGGCAAGGCATTGGCAAGGTATCAAAAAGACGCGAAAGTGGGCAATTGGCCGTTATTAGGCCACGTGTTGCCAGATAAAGTGATGGCATCCATCATTAATAAGTTATTAGCAAAAAATGCGTTTAAGATGATGGCATCCATCATTAATAAGTTATTGGCAAAAAGATAACAAAAGACACGAAAGTGGGCAAATGCAGATACTCCCAAGCAGCAAGCTGACGTCTTATTGACGAAAATTGTCGCATATACTTTTTTAAAAGCTAAAATGATGCGATATTTTATTTGAAAATTAAAATAGGAAAAAACTCCTTACTGCATGCAATTTCCTTGCAATGCAAAGTACCATCTCTCGGAACACTGTCCAACTTGGAGATGCAGATTTTTACACTAGCCGAAGATATTTCTTTTTCAAAGCTAAAGTGAGATCACCTACCGCAGACCGCTCTCGAATTATTTTTTGTCTAATGGGTACGGTTTAGACGATAAAAAGCGAAGATATTGCAGAAACGTAGTAGTTTATTGTCCCATTACGCCATCTATCGGTATGTCAAAAAACTATTAAATATATAATAATATTTTTATTAACACGTCTTTAAAACTTTTAATAAAGTTTTAAACAAAATGTTTACAGCTCTAACAGTCTCATGAATATCTTGCCTTCTCGACTAGCCATCACCAATTAATCACACAACACACACTTATTAGGTAATGAATACATTTAATTATGTCTATTAAAAAACTCTTTCTTTAAAAAGAAACTAAAAAGCTAAGAAAACCACGTAGAAAACAAATGCACAAAGCGGTCACCTTCGGTCAGAAATTAACGCGTAGCTAATTTTACCATCATTTATTTTTATTCGCTCCAAAATACATAATAAACATTTTGTTTGACCTAATTTTTATTTGCATGATTTTTAACAATAAAATGTTATGAAAAGGCCATTTCCTTTAAATTATGTAAAAACATAAAATAATGTTGTGTAGCTGCCATTATAAATGACAACAGATCAAAAAAATTGCTCTAATGTTGGTTAAATACCAATGTTAATAATATGGTTTAAAAGTATGAATATGCGTTGAAGGTTTTGCCTTCAAAAATCAATATGTTTATTTGTCTACAACAGAAACGCGTGCTATTTAATCAGGATTGGTATGCCGCCATTTTCGTATGCTTGCCAGCAATTCGCCTGCATATAAAATTATTGACAATTAAGTGTTTATTTAGGGTTGACTTTTTAATGCGTATATAGATGTTGGCATAATATTGCCACCAATGTGCCAATGCTCTTACCATCAATGCCAATATGAAAAATGTACATTGCCGGCAAATAGTGTTTGCTAAAAAGTTACAATTTACTACCTGTCAACAAAGATAAAATGTTTTGTCCCGTCACGAAAAAAACTTATTTGTTTTTTGTCCTTTAAAATTCGTTATAAATAGGTCCAAATCATTTGAATTAAATATTCTCTTAACGTCACATTTGCCCCAACAAACCCGTTTTACAGAAAACGCTTCCGAAATAAAAGAAAGCTAAAGCATTACTCTTATAGAAAAACCAACAAACCTTTAAGATTGTGCTTTCGCTTTTATAGACGTAATGTATTCCAGCACGACGTCCTCAGCATCTTTGCCAGATACTTCGTTAAGTATTGCATTAAGTGAAGAAAACCTCATAAATATCAATAGAGATTTTTAAGTATAGCGCTTTTGTAATGCAGGTTAGTCGGTGGCAAATGGGAGTGTATACCTGCCTGGAGTGTTTGCAAAAACAATTTGCGCAGCCTTCAACGACTAAATTATTCGACCCTCTGTCCTCAATAGTGATGTAAAATGGTAATTTTTCACCTGAGTGTAATGTTAACAGTGATTCCTGATATAAAACCTATAATGTACCCATAACCTATCTGTTTTAGTTTTAGAGCAAACGGCATTTGAAAAGGTCCCGGACCACGACACAGCTAACCATGAAACTGTTTGACCTTGTAGGTCGATTCGGACCTATACAAACTACGTTTTTCTCGTAAACTAAAAGGTAGCTACAATTTATTATAGGTTTTATGGCCGAGAACCAACTTAAAAGATGCTAAATCCTAAGAAGCATAGCAAGATGTTCATTAAGTACCAGGGATTATCGCTGCTCAGAGAAGTTCAAACTTTGCGGCGGCCGGTTAAACGTGGGGCAGTATAATAATGGTCTCTAAAGGTGGAGTCTGGCACGAAGAACTCTATTAAAGCATTTTAAATTTCGAGATGTTCATTTGTTTCCCCACGAAACTGCATATTATGCTGTCGTTTTAAACATTTTCAAACGCCGTTTGCTCCAAAACCAAAGGAGCCAGGTTAATGAGATAGTATAAGGTTTTCTGGCAGGAGCTGACACTGTAGAATTAAAATTCATAAATATACAGGGTGTTCCATTTAAAATTATTATATCACCTGCTAAAACCGAGCAATACCAGATGCTTATCCTTTACAGCGACGCGCCGATACACTATGGGATAGAAATCCATTATTTTGGCCAAAAAGCAACTTTGAAATTTTAATGGCTCATGCTGTGTATTTCAAAGTAGATACTCCAAACTACATGTACGCAAAATTATAAAAGGATATGACGATTTCTATTGGGGTAATAAGAAACTTGAAAATGTATTTTAAGTAAACATAAATATACAACATTTAATCTACTTAGTTTATTATTAGCCTTGTTTACTAAAAAAGTAAAAGAGTTTAAATAATAAGAGCTATTGTTGTGTTTCCGATGCAGTCTCGCGAAGTCTCGCTACTTTTGTCAAAGATTTTTACCTTTTTCTTTATCAGTTTTTGTACTTACAATTGCCTTCCTACTTTTTGCTACTTCTGAGTGTAAGGACAGATACAAGATTTTTATAATTTACAAGGTTTTTCATTTTAAAATTTAATATGTTTTGTCCTACACTGTATATCCTAAAAGATAAAAGCATTCTGATGAAAGATATGGATTCTACAGAATCTACCCAACAAAACAGTGTTTTTTATTTATTTTATACGTTAAAAAATAAAAAAGTTGGGAAGATGTATCTCTATTACGCTTCTAAGAATAATTTAAAATTATTTTTCAGATTTGGATGGTCATATTTCCGAAACTAATTGAGATAGACACATCAAATGTAGTATTTTTTAAAGCATTTTAAAAGATTTTTGGTGGTGATATAATATTCAGGGTATTCCATTTAAAAAATCATACCTATTGTCGTACCCTGTATATCATATGAGATAATAATCATCGGATTACTGATTAGAATACTACCGAATTAACCAAACAAGCTGACATTTTAGTTTATTTTGTACAATAAAAAATAATAATGTTAAGGGGGTGTAAATTTATAATAACATATAATAAGTTTTAGGTTTCCAAAAAGCATTTGTAATAATTTATAATATCTTTCCAGTAAAAAGCACCTCATTTTAAGTTAGATTGGTAAGTTTAAGAATTTTGACCAAAAAAATTAATTTCTATCCCATAGTGCGATGACCAGCTGCATCAACCGGCATATCATAAAAGAAATATAGCAAAGGCGGCCGCGAAGACAAGCATGCCGATTTATTTGCTTTAAACTTTTTTTGTGATTTTTTTTCTTATCAAAGAGCACCGAATTTACATTTTTAAACTCAAAGTCGATAACGTATAAAAGACACACAGACTGCAATAAAAAGCACAACTGAAATTTCATTGGTTAAAACAATTTAGAACCAGAAATATTCAATACTGACCATCTAACCAGTAATCGAATTACGCGTGCTGTTAAGCACGGCTAACCCTCTTTGGTTCCGGTGAAGCGTTCCTATTATCAATCTACCTAAAACCCCCAAAGTATTTCAAATAATATGCAATTATGAACATTCCAGAATATGTATGCTTTTAAAGTGTGTTGGCTAGTATAAAGTAAACAATGGTACAAGTACATATGTCGAAGGCTACCAACAAAAATAAAGAAACACTACATTACACAAAACTCTCATTCAAGAAAATGATGACTTTGGATACTCTTATTCTTTGGGAGAATATTAAACGACACTTTGCTAAAGAGACACAAGCACAAAAACTTGATATCATGTGAGGTTTACTGCCAACCGCTGATTCTTTACAAGTGGCCTAATCCCAAGACCCAAATACCAAAGGATATGACAGAAATTTTGCTCTAAAGAGATAAGCAAAATATGTATTTAAACCCTATTTTTATTTTTCTCCATGGTCAAAAACTAAAAACTAAAGTAATAAAAAGTTTCAATAACCAAAAATAATAACGATAAAGAAGCTTTCAGTAGGATTGTAGAAACAGTAACAGGGACAACGATTACGTCACAAAATTTAGCGCACATTGACTTAAATGAGATCAAGCACTCCTGATAAAATTTTTTTAGCCTTGAGCAAGGCTTTTCTTACCCCACAGACAAATTAAATTCTTTCAAAATCTGAGAAATTAAAGCATCTGTTTTTTTTGGACAAAAAATACATACGCTAAAACTTACTTAAAATATCTTATGTTGGTATGTAAAAATATGGTTACACTCTGTAAAAACATCTAATGTGGTCGCGCGCACATGTTCAGGTCAAGCACTCGTTTCACGCCTCAGCACAAGCCCGAAACGATGTTCCTTGTCGCGAAAAAATCATCAAACACTCATCCTTTGCTTATGAGTGGCCAGGTTTTGCAGAGCGGGGACACATTTAACCTTGTGGGCGTCACATTTAGAATAACCTTAACTGGCATAAACACATTATATCTATAGCCACCGCGGCTTCAAAAAAGCTTGGATTTCTTTTCCAGCCAGAAAGTATTTCTCTCCTTCCAATTTATACACTTTGTATGTGTCCCAAATTCGACCCTCTCTGGAATACTGTTCTCATGTCTGGGGAATGAAGCACTCCTGCCACAACCCTCAGCATTCTTGACGCCATTCAAAGAAGGGCTGTTCAGTCTCATTAATGATGCCTTAGCTTACTTAAAGACTCTCCCTTCTCTTGCCCATCGTCGTGAGCTGTGGAAGATCTCATCGCTCTTCTCATAGATACTTTTACGGCTTACGCTCCGACGAATTATCCAGTATAGTCCCTCCCTCTCGCAGCCTCCTAACAGAGAAACCTTCGTGGATGCCGCGCACATGCATCCCTATACAGGTCCAAAATTGGACAGGCCCCGAACTTCCCATTTCGTTCGTTCTTTTATCCCTAGAGTTTCTAGACCGTGGGACCTGCTGCCAGCGGAGGTCTTTTCCTTCCCCCAAATCTCTGTAAGTTTTTAAGTCCCGTGTTAACAAACTTCCTCTTACCCTGCTTAAGACACCACGGTACGTTAGTATTTAGGCTTTCAGCCTTCGTGGATTGTCCAAAGAATTATACTATGAAGCCATGAAGCCAAGTCCGACACTGAAAATCAGCTTAAACCAAGGTCATCTCAAGATTAGCGGAATGTCTTAGATGGTATTTTAAAGATTCGTTTTGAAGATTTAGGTAACATAGCCGAATTTTTTGTAAAAATACCATTTTCGGTTCTAAGTGTTATGGTGTAACATCCTCGTTAAATTGTAACAGTATGACATCTGTGGAGCGTAGTTTATTTTGAAGTTTGACCTTGCATAGTGGACATTCTTTTTTGTCTATCCAAAGAACGGGTTTCTTTAAATATTTCATCTGCCTAGTTTAGTTTTAAACGCTTTTGTAGATTCTAAAACCTTATTTTAATATAAACATTCAAACCGATAACAAAATTGACCTTAAGAAGCAGGATATATTCATTTAAAAAAGTAAGATAGCCCAAAAAATAATACGTTTTATTTAAAATAATAGAGTTTTTGCCTTTAATTTTATGACCACCCTCTACAATATTTGATCAATTAATAATAGTTTAACAAGATCAGACAGTCAGACAAGGCAAATAAAATATGACAGAGATAGAAAAGGCGTCCGTGTTAAAGGGACAAAGCACGTGGCTCGGCAATCATATTACTATGCGACGTTCGTTACATATATCTATCTTTGTTTACCTTGGGTCGTCTAACAAAGAACAGGTAGTGCGAGTAGGTACCCGACTCTCGAGGGTTGATCGAGTTTTAAAATACGGTCGACGACAATCATATTTTACCTTGCGCTTCGTGTGGTCATAGTGGCAACGTAGGAATTTTTGTGCAAGTAGAAATTTGAAATTAGTTTTGTGTAATTATGGAGAGTAAAGACAATAACAGGCGTTGTAAAAACTGGTGCATTGTAAGGGAATGCAAAGCTTATACCTATGTAGTTATATTTTACCCTTAGCAAAACTCCTTTTACTCCTCTTTAAAGCAAATTAAAAATTATAAACAATTTAGTTTAACTTCTCTTTCAATACAGTGTAGAGAAAATAGTTTTTTACGATGCTCCAGCTAGTACAAATAACTATTACTTACCTAAGGACAACCTTTTATTAATAATTTTATGAAAGAACGTTATTCTTTCTGCATAGTTTAAAGCCTTAAAATAAATCATGCTTAAAAACTCGCAAAACAGCGAAAGGTTACACAAACGCTTGGGTCGTACGCAGAAAGTAATTTTGGGGGACAACAGCCAAAGAGCCACAACTAAAAAAAAAGGATACCAGGTAAGTAAACAAAGCGGCTCTAAAAGAGCTAAAAGAGCTGTATTCCCCAAATTCACATATTTTTTTTTCCTATGGTTTTTGGATTTTGCTGTGGCCGACTTGCTGGTTTATCTTAAAAAATTAGCGGACACATAACGTGTTTGTCTTTATCAGTGTTTATTTCCCTTAATCCTTATTATACCTATTTTTACCTTTTTTAGAACAAGCAATGAATATTCACTGGTAATGTAATAAAACTGTGCAAATTTTCATTAGATGTGATGCGAAAATGTCGCCACAATTCAAGATAATCGTTTTTTTTGCAATTTACGATAACTGTGGTTCAGAGGGACGCACTTTAAAAACAAATGTTTATTAAAAGAAAAGTTCTCTTTTAATCTAAATAATATTACCTTAAAATATTTGAAGCAAATTTAGAAACATCCTGTATACCTTTCAGTATCAATAGGGCTTTTTTATTTAATATCTTACACAATATTTTCATATCATCATATAAATCAGAGAAAATAAAGACGTTTTAAATCCCAACTAACGTAAAAATAATTAAACTGGCAAAGAAATGGCAAGCAACACAAATTCTTTAAAAACCAACGTAAGCAAGTAATGCCGGCAACATTGGCGCGTCCAACAATATGGCTCAAGGCCAATGGAAGAAGTCGGCGAAATCCTTTGAAGTTTCGTCGAGTGTCATCTCTTGTTAAAACATATTTATAATGAACCGATTTTGGAACCAGAACCGAACTGGTTTAGAAACTAGCTCTTAAAGCGCATGTCTAGTTATTTATTAGTTCATGGAATTTTTTATTCACCGCGAACGATTTTCTATACAGCTGGTGGATGTATTCTAACTCTGTAGCCTTTGGTTGGGAATTTTTTATGGTTAAATTGATACTACACAAACAAAAAATTAAATTCAAACAAAAAAGGTAAATTGTTATGCTTGTCGAAAGCCACTCGAGGTCTCTCGCCGGAAGACGAGGGATTTCCCGCCCTCCTCGTTATTAACATGGGGTATGTGTATTTGAATCTGGAAGATAAAATTCAAACAACAAAGAAATGGTAAAATCTTCTAAAATTGTCTGTATTTTTTAATTAAATCTTTATTTATTTTATTGCATACATACATTCATACGGGAATACAATTAAAAATCCTTGTTTATATACGCTCAGAATCACAAAAATATAAAAAATATTCAACAGGTATATTAACCCGCATAAAAAGTGGCAGAAACAAATAAACCGTAATACAACGGTTTATTTCTGTACCACAAAAACAGAAAACAGCTGACCATGTCGACAATGCGCATGAAATTCCGAACTGGAACTTTTAGTTCCAACAAAAATCCCAGGACTGCTAATCAGGTTACGAACCGGTAACGAACTGATTCCATTGTAACCCGCGGACACAGAACTGTTACTAAAAATTCAGGATTTTACTAACCGCGAACGCTGCTTTTTCACAGCGCATGCGAATAGTCCCAGAACCGGTTCAGAATCGAACCCGCGAACAAAGCCTTTCTGGTCCTTTGCGAAAAACATAAGTAGGAATTTTTGTACCAGTTCTTTCCGCCACTAGCTTTGAAGATGAAATTGTTTCTACCGCTAAAGGAAAGGCAGAATTATTTGCTAAACAATTTGCTGCCAATTCAACCCTTGACCCTCCCGTAAATCATCCAATTCCAGCGGTTACCCCAGTTCCTCATAAAATGCCCGATATTATTTTTAAGGTAAAACACATTAAGCGTATCCTTTCTTCCCTTAACACCAAGAAATCGTCTGGGCTGGATGGCATACCAGCAATCGTTTTAAAAAAATGTGCTCCAGAACTTGCACCAATCTTAACTCGGCTCTTTCGAATTTCTTACGACACAGGTATCTTTCCGGAGAGCTGGAAAGCTGCACGTGTTCAACCTATTCCCAAGAAAGGATCTAAATCTCTTCCATCTAACTATAGACCAATTTCAATTCTCTCAGTTCTTTGTAAAGTAATGGAAAAACTAATTAATTCACAAATTCTTAAGTACTTAGAAAAACACAAAATTTTGCATGACAGGCAGTATGGATTTCGCCACAAAAGATCTACAGCAGATCTTCTTTCCTTCGTATCACACTGCTGGAATAAGTCTCTTGAGTTTCTAGGTGAGTCCCAGATCGTTGCTCTTGATATATCCAAAGCTTTTGACCAGGTCTGGCATGCCGCACTTCTTAATAAACTTCCTCCTATGGTCTTTCAACTAAACTCTGTACTTGGCTCTCTAGTTATCTATCTGATCGTCGTATATCAGTTATTGTGGACGGCCATTCTTCAAGCTTTCACCAAGTAAATGCTGGAGTCCCTCAGGGCTCAGTTCTGGCACCAACATTGCTTCTTCTTCACATCAACGACCTTCTCTCGTCCACAACTAATTCCATTCATAGTTTCGCCGACGATAGTACCCTTCACTCCAGTTTTCAGGTTCCTAAACCCATCACTAAACCTGACTTGGAAAACAAACGCAGAGCGATGCAGATATCTCTTTCGCAGGATCTTAATTTAATATTGATTGGGGCGCCAAAAATCTCGTCCATTTTAATGCATCCAAAACACAATCATGTTCCTTGTCGCGAAAAGAGTCATCAAATACTCATCCTCTACTTATGAGCGGCCAAGTTTTACAGAGCAAAGACACCTTTCAATCTTGTGGGCGTCACATTTGAAAGTAACCTTAACTGGCATAAACACATTGTATCTATAGCCACGGCAGCTTCAAAAGCTTGGATTTCTTTCGGAGCCAAAAGTATTTTTCTCCTTCTAATTTAATACACTTTATATGTGTCCCAACTGACCTTCCTTGGAATATTGTTCTCATATCTGGGGCATATGTCCCCCACAACACTTAAGCATTCTTGATTCTATTCAAAGAAGAGCTATTCGTCTCATTAATGATCCTTCACTTACAGAAAGGCTTCCCTCTTGCACATCGTCGGGCTGATTTATCGCTTTTTATAGGTACTTCCATGGCTTCTGCTCTGAAGAACTGTCCAGTATAGTTCCTCCACTTACGGTTCCCAACAGAGAAACTCGCGCGTATGCATCCCTACATGTCCAACTGGACAGGCCAGGTTTCAAGGACCTGCTGCCCGCGGAGGTATTTCCTTTCCCCCCAAATCTTCAAGTATTAAAGTCCGTGTCAACAAACTCCCTCTTACCTCGTTTAACACACCCACGGTACGTTAGTATTTAGGCTTTAAGCCTTCGGTTTTCTCAAAAAAAAAAAAAAAAAATGGAAGAAATTAAACACCCTGTACATTTCAAAAATTAAACCTGTCCGAGCTGGCATCCCTTTTTCCCCGATTACATAAAAAATATATTATTTTAGTTAAGGTAGTTTTAGAACGTAGTTTCTTACCCTATTTTTTTACATCATCTGTGATCGTCAAACGATAGAGACAAACTACGAACTGCACACCTGAAACCTAAAAAGTTTTAATTTGAAAAGCAACAATCGCATTTGTCGTGAAGAGTGGTGTCGTATTAAGCGTGAAAGAAATAAAGAGTGACTTCCTGGGTGGGTTTAGCTGCAGCATCGACACAAAGCGAGTACGTGCGTTCCGGGTCGACCTGAAGATTCTCCATTGTGCGTGGAGATGCTTCGAGACGATATGAACCAGGCTGGGAAAATGAATGCCTCTTTCCGTCTTTATGATCTATAAAGGTTTGTACGGGGTGTTTTAAAATTTAGTACACATATTTTTAAAGTGGAATTTTAAGATCAAAATTGGATTTTCTACTATATAAACATGTATCCCAAAATGCAGGCCCTTCGAAGCTACGGTTATCGTGTTGCGCCCCCTCTTAAAAAAATGACAAACACAATAAGGTTTTGAAATTATATTTCTATTATCCTTTTTTGTAATATTTATTTATTTTAAATAATAGGTAGGTACATATGTACCTACTCACTTAATTTCTAATCTACATAAGCAAACACTTTAAACGGTTTAACAATGAAACCAATAAATGCACATTAAGTACGTTTGTATCACTACGAAGAGAGCTAACTATCTTGTCCATCATTTAGCCATATTACCATATCATAAGGACAATCAATTCAGTTATCAATTTAAAAAATATGGCATATTTTTTCATAATAAGTAATTATACCCGTATAATTATTTTCTTTCCACGACCGTTAAAAAATGCGGTTTTTAATTGTTAACATAAAGTTAAAGTACTCCATTCTAGTATACTACATAAAATATTAAAGTTGCTTTTAGCCACTTTGAAGCTTTTTTACGCTCTGAATCAGTGTTTTGTTTCAATGACTACGGAACTCCCAAAACGGTGAGATATTTCTCACCGCCGAAAACGGCTCATTTTATCGATGTCAAACAAGAGTACCTTTTTTAGCAAAAGGTTTAAATTACCCAAAACATATTTTTTGTCTTCACCATACAGGGCGTAAAAAATATTATCAATAATGTGCGAAAACTAGTCCGTCCCTGGCAAACTAAAGAAGCGACATAAGTTTCAAGGGCACTATTTTAAGAGGTCTTTACTAGTATGCATCGTAATTAAAAATATTATCAAATTATACAGAGCGCTTTAAAAGTTATTCACGAAAATCGATTTCTAGCCGCCCCCTTTAGGGGATCATACTCCGCAGGGGGGCTTAAACGGAAAAAAGGTACACATAGGAGACTTGTGCTGTGTTATTTTCATCTGTTCCAGTACGTGTGCGAGATATTTCCCACATTTTCCCAGGACACCCTGTATATGTTTTTGTCTATCAATTCCTTATTAGTTAAAGAAGATACACTTTTAAGTGCATGTCTGAGGTAGACTTGCTACATATTATTAAACTGTAATAAGAAAATCCGGCGCTCCCTGAAAGCTAAAATAAAAAAAATTCACAATTTTCCATTTCATGTTAGCCCAGAGCTAGATCATGTACAACGAGAGAAAATCCAGTTTTCTATTCAGCTTGGTTCGAGGATTACATAAAATAAACTACTTATTTAGTGTTGTAGTTTTTGCGCCATTAATACATGCTTTGGACAAACCACGAAGCCTAAAAGCCTAAATACTAACATACCGGGTGTCTCTAAGCGAGGTAAGAGGAGTTTGTTGACACCGAGACTTAAATACTTGAAGATTTGGGGAGAGAAGAAAAAGACCTCAGCAGGCAGCAGGTTCCATATTCTAGAAACTCTGAGGGATAAAAGAACGAACAAAAAGTGGGGAAGTTCGGGACCTATCCGGACTGTATAGGGACGGCTGGAGCGGAACCACGAGTTCCTCTGTTGGAAACCGTGAGTGGAGGAACTATACTGACTTCAGAGCAGAAGCTATGGAAATACCTATAAAAGCGATAGATCCCCCCACAGCCCGACGATGCAAGCAAGAGGGAAGCCTTTCTGTAAGTGAAGGATCAGAAATGAGACGAATAGCTCTTCTTTGAATAGAAACAAGAATGTTTAGGGCAGATATGAGAACAATAATTCAAGGAGTGCTCTGGATTTGGACACATATAAAGTGTATAAATTAGAAGGGGAAAAATAATTTCTTTGCCTGAAAGAGAAATCCAAGCTTTTTTTGAAGCTGCCGTGGCCATGGATACAATGTGTTTATGCCAGTTAAGGTTACCTTCAAAATGTGACGCTCCACGCGAGATCGAAGGTGTCTTTGTCCTGTAGAACTTTGGCTGCTCATAGGCAGCAGAGGGATGAGTATTTGATGACCTTTTCGCGACAAGGAACATGATTTGTTTAGATGCATTAAAGTGGATGAGATTTTTGGCGCTCCCAATACAATATTAAATTAAGATCCTGCGAAAGAGATATCTGCATC